>PVJH01029338.1:0-26103 GCA_004026705.1 Nesogale talazaci
CCAGTCAGGATGCAGTGTAGCAATGATGAAACATACAACTTTCCTCTAGTTCTTAAGTGCTTCCTCTCCTACCCGCCTACTATCATGATCATAATTCTAACTTACAAATCTGACTAGACCAGAGCAGGTACACTGGTAGAGATAGGAATGGAAACAGAGGGCATCCAGGACAGACGATCCCTTCAGGACCAGTGGCAAGAGTGGAGATACTGGGAGGGTGGAGGGAGAGTGGAGTAGAAAGAAGGGACCAATTATAACCTCCTCCCTGGGGTACGAACAACAGGGAAGTGGGTGAAGGGAGACACCAGACATTATAAGACATGAAAAAATAATAATTATAAAATATCAAGGGTTCATGAGGGAGGGTGGAGTGGGGATGAAGGAGAAAATGAGGAGCTGATACCAAGAACTTAAGTGGAAAGCAAATGTTTTAAGAATGATGAGGGATATGTACAAATGTGCTTGACATACAATGGGTGGATGTATGGATTGTGATAAGAGGTGAATAAGCCCCCAATAAAATGATTTTAAAAATAGATAAAGAAAAAGAAAATTTAAGGGCTGAGCCCCGGTGGCGTAGTGGTTGTGGGCGGGACTGCGGCCCACTGGGACGGAGGTTCAATTCCAGCAGTGGGGCTGGGCCTCCTACTCCCACCACCGGAGAGCCGTGATGCCAAAAAAAAAAAAAAAAGAAAAGAAAATTTAAAAAGAAAATTCTGACAAATTAGATTTCATCTAAATTTTTAAAATGATCTCCAGATAAGACATTTAGGAAGATGAAAAAAAAAAGTCACAATGGGGAAAAAATGCTGACACATCATCTATCTGACAAAGAAGTAGATCAAGAATATATACTTTAAAAAGTATATAAAGAACTCTCAAAGCTCAAAAAAAGTCGGCAATACATATAAATAAATGACTGGAGGCTTTACAGATGGCAAAGAAGCACAGGTAAAAGTGTTGTAAGTCAACACCAACTAAGGGGATTCAATGAAATCTAGACACCCAGGAGAATGGCTAACATAAAGCACAGTGACTGCACCCAATGCTGGCAAGGATGTGGAGAAGCGAGACTACTCATACATTGGAGGAATGTAGACTGCTAGAACAGGGACTCCGGAACGCAGTTGGGGTAAAAAATAGCATGCAACTGTCGTATGGCCCAGCAGTTGCTTTATCCCAGAAGAGATGTACACAAATGTTCATAGAAGCTTTATTCATCATAGACAAAACTGGAAATAACCCACATTTCCTTCAAGTAATAAATGATGAAGCAATCTGGTACATCCATACCATGGAATACTATCAGGAATCAAAAGGAACTACCTAGTGATACATAAAACAACTTGAATTAATCTCCAGAAAATTATATGCATAACAGTAACAACAAAAATCCTATTCCAGTAGGTTATAAAGAATGGAGTCTAGGGGCTAAGCCCTAGTGGCATAGTGGTTGAGTGTGGGACTGTGGCCTATGTGCTTGGTGGTTCAAATCCAGTGGCAGCTTTTCAGGAGCAAGGATGGGTAGCTCCCACGACCACCAAAGGGCAGTGATGCCAAAAAAACAACAACATTGGAGTCTTTTTTTTTTTTTTGGCATCACTGCCCTGATGGTGGGAGTAGGAGGCTCAGCCTTTGCTCCTGTGAGCTGGAATTGAACCTCCATCCCAGTGGGCCGCAGTCCCGCACACAACCACTACGCCACCGGGGCTCAGCTGGAGTCTATTTATATAGCACTATTGAAATGGAAAAATCATAAAAATGGGAAACAGCAGTGATGCCCAAAAAAACAGAAAAAAAATGGGAAACAGATGAATGGTTATTGGGGTAGGTATAAAGATGATCTTTTATGTGTGCTGTGGGGTCATGAGGGAATGAACGTGGCTACGAAAGGGCAACATGAGAACTTCTTGTAGTGATGGAAATGTTCTCTATCTTAATTGCTTTAAGATAAGTAGAACTGGGCTGAGCCCCGGTGGCGTAGTGGTTGTGTGCGGGACTGCGGCCCACAGGGTTGGTGGTTCAAATCCAGCAGTAGTTCTCCAGGAGCAAGTCTGGGGCTCCTACTCCCACCAGGGGATAGTGATGCCCACAAAACAAAGCAAAGCTCAGGAGCAGCACTAGGTAGCGCCCACGACCACCAGAGGCAGTGATGCCCACCAAAAACAAACAAACAAAGCTAAGTAGAAGTGATCCACTGTGTAAGTCTATATACTTCGGAAGGCAACATCTTCATCTTCAGCAAGAATTCTGTGCTCTTCAGTTCACTCCACGTCAAAAGGGCAGCTTGGGCATCCTGGACGGACTCAAATCATGTCCTTCTGACATGTTCTGTGAGTCCAGAGGACAGACGGACGTTTGGAGATTAGGAGCGGGCCATGGGGAGGATGGGGTCAAGTTCCCTCGTGGGATGGTTAGGGAGATTGCTATGACGGGGGTAAAGAAACTCCTCAGCAAAGTTTCATGGCCTTTTTTTCACCGACGCAGTTTTCAATTTTCTTAAAACTTCTTCCTTATAAGCCCTGCCGATCACCCCATGTCCTTTGAGAAGAGCTATCAAAACTTCCCCTCTGGAACCTCCAAAAGCCTTGGTCACAACCTTTTGAGCTAAATGGAACCGGTCCAGCAGATCTCCTCAGAAATCGCTCTTCTGATTGCACGTTTTTCTTCAGCCCCCCTCGTGGGACAGAAATCAAACACCAGACTCGGTGCTGATTCCCCACAACCCCTGTGAGCTTCAGAGGTTGGAGCTTTACGGGAATAGACAGGCCAGTAGGAGACGGGTGGCTTCAAACTGCTGCACCACCAGGGCTTACTCACTGCACCACCAGGCCTCCAAGACATGCTGTTATTGAGAGAACTTGTGCAAAGACATCCACTGATTGCAGAGACATGTTTAACATGTTTCATTTGGTAAACACGTGGATATATGAACTGCAACCCTAAGAACAAGACCTTTTGGCTTACGCTCATATCAATATGAATATCCTGGTTGTGATCTTATACTTTAAATTTTTTTAATGTTTCCCTTTGAAGAAACTGGGTAAAGGGTACATTATTTCTGTAGTATTCATTACAGCTACATGTGCATTAACAATTATCTCAAAAGAAAATGCTTCATTTAAAAGAGAAAAAAATTGGCAAATTAACCTATAGATAATCCAAATCTTATTTATATCTCTAATGCAAATGGCATCATATGTAAAATTGAAAGGAAAATGTTAAATAGAAAATACAGATATACTCATTTATTTGCTTATATATAATTGTAATCATCTCAAAATTGTACATAGACAAGTGATAGACATTTGAACATAACATGAGGAAACTAAAAACATACAAAACAAACTCACTACCATGGAGGAATTTCTGACTCATGATGCCCTTTAGGCCAGGGTAGAACTGCCTCTGTGGGTTTCCAAGACTGTAAATCTTTTTTTTTTTGGGGGGGGGTGGCATCATTGCCCTCAGGTGGTGGGAGTAGGAGGCCCAGCCTTTGCTCCTGTGGAGCTGGAATTGAACCTCCATCCCAGTGGGCCGCAGTCCCGCGCACAACCACTACGCCACCGGGGCTCAGCCCAAGACTGTAAATCTTTATGGGAGTAGAAAACTTCATCTTTCTACCTTAAAATTAGGAAAGATATGTATCAGGATTGTATATTTTCACTATACTTATTCAATCCGAACTACATGAAGAAGAATTGGCATCAGGATTACAAGATGGGTCATTAACAAACTCCAACATTCAGCTAACACAACCTTATTTGTTGAAAATGAAGAGGAACTACAGCACTTCCTGATGAAGATCAAAGACTTCAAGAGTCTTCGGTATGGATTGTACCTCAACACAAAGGGGGGGGGGGAAATCCTCACAACTGGACTGAGAAGCAACATGACGATAAATGGAGGAAAGGTTAGAATGACCAATTGTTTCACCCTATTTGGACCCACGATCAATGTCCTTGATGCAGCAAATCAAGAAAACAAAGCGTATAGTACATCGGGTAAATCTATTCTAGAAGATCAGTCAAACATGTTCAAAAGGAAAGATCTCATTTTGAGGACTCAGATGTGCCTGACCCAAGGAATCGCATTTTCAATCACTTCATATGATTGGGGGAAATGGACAAGGAATAAGGAAAACTGAAGAAGAAATTCTGCTTTGCCTTGTAGGGTGGGTGACTGTTGACTGTACTATGGCCTGCCAAAATAAATCTGTGTTGGAGGAAGTACAGTCAGAATGCAGTGTAGAAGAGAGGGTGGTGAGACTTCATCTCAGGGACGCTGGACGTTTTTCTCAGGAGCAGACACTCTCTGAGAAAGGATGTCATGGTTGGTCAGTGAAACAGAGGAAGACGCTCCGGAGAGAAAGGGACACAGCCATGACTGGGAGGCTGGTGCAAGAGGAGACAAAGTTCTGTTCTGCTGCACACAGAATTGGAGCAGACTCTACAATGCCTGCCTGAGGCGGGTCTTCTAGGACACCAAAGCCTGTGGAGCTTACAGAGAGAGAAATTCGAACCAAAAAATATCTCACATGGTCGTAGACTTGGGAAGGTCCAAGTCTGTGGATGTAGACTCCCCCTGATTCATGAAGCTGAGAGGGTTGATGAACCCCCCAATCCACAGGCAGCCCACAGGGAGCAGAGCCACATGAATGCAAGCTCAGCCATCAGGCTTCTGGTTGCAGGGGGGTGGGGAGCGGGAGGTGAGGGGGAGAAGGGAGGTGGGGAGGGTGGAATGAATCCAACTTCAGCAGCTCAGAGGGCCCCACTCGTGATTCTCAGGATGGGCGGGCTGTTGGTTCAAGTTCAAAGAACAGGAAGTTGATGAGTGAGATGCAGGATCCAGACCCTGCTAAAAGCAAGAAAGCTTTTACATAGCGTCCACTTATATGGAAAACAGACCACATCTCCATGGAAACGACCTTTCAGTGCATTGCTCCAAGCCTGTGCTATAAGGGTGTTACATTCCACTCACATCTCATCCCCTTATGAGGCTTACAACAGATTGACTGTGACTCCACGGTGCTAGGTCATGGCATGGGGGGTTAAGTCAAAAAGCAACGCAAACTCACCGCCATCAAGTCAATTGATAGGTGCTAACTGCCCCGCCAAGTGGACACAAAACCTTCATCAGCGCAGTGGCTAACAATGATATCGATATCTACAGATCTAGTTGTGTGTATGTTCAAGTCGGAATTGATACCTGTGAGTAACAAGTATACATTTAAGCAAATGGGGGGAGGGGGGGAAGATAGGTAAATAGCCCGTACACAATAAAAGATACTTGAGGTCCCTGTTTGTCCCAGCAGTCCAGAGCCACCCCACCCCCACTCTCTTTGTCCATCAGGCCCCAAGTGCCCTCAGAAATGCTATCACCAAGTACTGGAAGATGCTGAGCCACGAGAATTTCCAGGAGTGCCTGCTCGATCTCCGCAGCAACATTGCCTGGGCCGGGTCGCCCACTTGCTGAAGCCAGACAGAGAGCTGGTGACCAGCGGGCAGCGACTTCATGATTATTCGCACGCCGGGCACTTATAGGAGCTACCTCCTGGACTGCCATGGGGAGTTTGGGGAGGATCGGACCCACATGGGCCGCAGTGAGCTGGGAAGGGGACCAACTTAAGGGTATGAAGAAGGGCAAGAAGGAGGGATGCAGCCTGACCGATGGATCCAGGGAGATGAGCTGCACCTGGAGAGGAGTGCGCAGAGTGTGGTCTGCGGTCCAGAGGGGCAGCGAGGAGACCTGCGGTGGCCAGCCGGCCACGGCCCCAGGAAGGAGCTGTGTGAAGCCCGAGCCAGGATCCCTGCCCTGCGCACCATGGAGCACCCCACCCCGCTGGCTGCCCAGGCACGTCAGAGTCTGGCTCGTGATTTTCTCTCTTTTCTTTTGATCTTATTCTTTTTAACTTTTTTTCTTTTCCTTTTCTTAAAACAAAGCCATCCCAATGAAATTTATCTCGGCTCTAAAAAAAAAGAAAGAAAGAAAGGAAACAAAAGACACCCAGCCTCAGTGATGATCAGAGAATGAAATTTAGCAGTGACATGCCTTTTAACACATTGGCAGAAATCAGGAATGAAACATTTTACAAGAGTATGAATTGGTACAGCGAGTTGAAGAATATACACACACACTTACCTACACACCTATGTGTGTATATATACACATATACTTACATATACCATGCCTCAATTATCCCTCTTCTAGGGCTGAGCCCCGGTGGCGTAGTGGTTGTGCGCAGGACTGCGGCCCACTGGGACGGAGGTTCAATTCCAGCAGTGGGGCTGGGCCTCCTACTCCCTCCGCCGGAGAGCAGTGATGCCCCCCCCCCCAAAAAAAAATTATCCCTCTTCTAAATGGCATTATGTATCCTATAGGAAAGAGATGAAATGTCCATCAGTGGAAGCCTGGATAAATAAAACCTGGCACAATGTAACAATTGCGTGGTGACACAATGTAACAACTGCATGGTGATAAAGTGGTTACGAGTTGGGCTGCTACCTGCAAGGTGGGCACTTTGACCACCAGCCCCCTTGCCAGGAGAAAGACGGGACTTTTCTACTCCCATAAAGACTTCTGGTCTTAAAAACCCTTCAAGGTCAGTGTGTCTTGCCCGACAGGGTTGCCCTGAGTCCGAATCCACTCGACGGCAGTGAGTTTTATACAGCAATTAACATGAAGTGAGACCTCGAGATAGCCCCTCCATTGCTTGTCACAGGAAGTCAGGTAAATCTTATGTGTTAGTCCGGGTAGACTAGAGAAACAAATTCATAGACACGCATATGGATATAAGGGAAAGGTTTATATACAAGAGGAATGGAACATTGAGAAAGCATTCCAACCCACTCCAGTCCAAAGTCCAATATAAGCCCATATGTCCGATACCAGTCTATAAAGTCTCCTTCCGATTCACGAAGCACATGCAATGACACCAAGACAATCACAGGCCAAGGGGTGCAGAGTCTTGTATGTCCAGCAGGGGTAGAAGGCCTCGGCACTGGCAGAGTCTCCCCATGGCTCCTCATTTCCAGGGCTCAGGGTCCATCGGCAGTATCCATTGGTGGTGGGGGCATCTCATCGCTGGCAGGGGTCTCTCTCTGGCTTATCTGGCCCCAAAGGTCAGGTCCCATCAGGGCAAGCCCATGTGGCTTCTCCTCTGGCTCCTCTAGTCTCTGGGAACCAGGGTCAATCAGCATGCCGCCATCTCATCTTGTCAGTAGTTTGTCTCCCAGGAACTCAGTCTAGTCCCTCTCCTCCAATTGGGAAATACCTCAAGGCTTCCCTGAATTCTCGGGAGAAATCCATGGCCACACAGAGGCCTCATTGGCTATCTCCAGAGTGACAGGCTAGACTCAGCCCCCCCGGACTCCCAATCATGAAATTAACACACGAGTACATGACTGCCCCATCTTATTACCCCACTATTTTACAAATGAGGAAACTGATGCCCCAAATCGTCTAGCACAACAGTTCTCAACCTGTGAGTCCAATGATCCTTTCACAGGGGTCACCTAAGACCCTTGGAAAACGCTTAGCAACAGAGACACCGCTTAGCAACAGAGACACCACTCCTCATGCAGACATACCCACATAGGAGTACCAGTCGTGAAGACTGTTACCCATGCTTCAAGGCAAAACCTCATTTATTTGTAATTAGAAATAAATATTTCACCATCTCTAATTACATACTGTTTTGTGATTAATCACTATGTGTTCAAGTTGTAACAATGAAAACACATCCTGCATATCAGATATCTACATGGCGATTCATAATAGTAGCACAGATACAGTGATGGAGTAGCAATGAAAATAGTGTTCTGGTTGGGGGTCACCACCACATGAGGACCTGTCTGAAAGGGTCTCGGTGTGGGAAAGGCTGAGAACCACTGCTCTAGTTTATCGCTAAGCGCAGGACCAACACCCCCTCCTCGCCTGATCCTCCTTAACTGTGGCAGGGAGTACCTACATGTGAACTGGAAAATGACATGCCCTCTAGCTAATTTCCCCTGGTGGTATAAGTGTTGTTATGCCCCACTTTACAGCTACAAAAACTGAAAGGTTATGTGGCTTACTCAAAAGATCACAGCTAACAGAAACGGAATTCAAACCCCACCTGTGCGACGTTCCAGCTTGTGTGCCGCCCTCCTGCCCCTGCCCCCACGGATGTCCAGCCTTTTGTGGTCCACTGCATCCCCCACCCTGGGAATGGAAATCAATGGAAACCACCTCCCGCTGCTCACAGCTGGGTCATTACAGAACACTTCCTTGCCAGGGTTTGAGACAGCGTGTACTCTTGCTCTTTGCTTTTTTTTCAGATGGAAAATGCATTTCCTGGCCTTTTGTTAAATGATGCTTTTCAGCTTTCTCTGCTCTTTGCTTGAACTCCGCTCTTCGTCCTCTCTGTGTTTTGGTCAAGTAGTGCTCTTCCTCTCCGCCCAACCCACAGAATCATCCCAGGAGCCTCTGATCCCTTCTCTGCGTCTGGGACTGCAGGTTATAGACTCACTGCCTTACCTTGCTCAGAGCTTTACCCTTGAACCACACTTCCATTTCTGTTGGCTCCTAGGTTACCTGGAAAGAGAGGTGGCCATCACCCCCATTATTTATTTATTTATTTATTTTAGTTTTTTAGGCATCACTGCACTCTGGTGGTGGGAGTAGGAGGCTCAGCCTTTGCTCTTGTGAGCTGGAATTGAACCTCCATCCTAGTGGGCCGCAGTCCCGCGCACAACCACTACGCCACCGGGGTTCAGCCCCATCACCCCCATTTTACAGCAGAAGAAACCAAGGCTCAGTCGGGGAAAGGGCACTGGCCAAGGTTCTGTGACTCGTGAGGGGCTGTTGCTGCTAAAGCAACCCAGATCTCCCAGGACTGGAAAACCTAGGACCCCTGCAATCGGAGGACAGATCTGAGTGGGTGCAAGAGCGTGGGGAGTACGCTCTTTCTCTAGACCAGTTGGATGCATTAAATTTAAATTACAGAAGATCCCATATTTTAAACCCTCCACTGCCACTGGGTTGATTGGAAATCATACTGACCCAAGAGGGCAGAGCAGAACTACTCCTGAGGTTAACGTCTTTACTGAACTTTACAGAAACTGAGCAGCTGGTGGATTCGAATTACTGGCCTTGCATTTAGCAGCCAAGTGTGTAACCAGCTGTGCCACCAGGGGTCCTTGAGGATCTTATGGAATCTATAAAAGCAGCCAATAAAAAAACCCTCTAGAACTAATAAGTGAGTTTAGCAAGGGCATAGTGCATAAGAACCGAACCAAACACCAATTATATTTATGCATACAAGTAATAAATAGTGGGAAAATATATTATCTTTTTTGATTCTCAAAAGAGAAAGTACAACAGATACTTTGGTAGAAATCTAACAAAACATATAGATCTATATATTGAAAATTATAAATGAAAGCAATTGCCAGAAACTGCTTCCTGGGAAGGGATATTTTAATAAGACATGATTAGATGGGGCTGAGTCCCGGTGGCATAGTGGTTGTGTGCGGGACTGCAGCCCACTGGCTTGGTGCTTCCAATCCAGCAGCAGCTCTCCAGGAGCAAGGCTGGGTTTCCCACTCCCACTAGAGGACAGTGATTTCCCCCCCCAAAAAAAAACAAAAACAAAACAAGACATGACGAGATGAAGAGATACACCATGTTCATGGATTGGAAGACTCGTAGAGGAAAGATTCCAATTTGATCTGCAGGTGTAAAATAATTCTTATCAAAAGCTCAGCAGCCTTTTTATGTGTATAGACAAGTTGATCCTAAAATTTATAAGGGAAAAAGTGGTCATTGGGATAGCTAAAATAATACTGAAAAATAAAAATGCGAAGAAATCAGACTCTTTCATTTGAAAATGTGCTACTACACAGCGAGAGGGAACTGTGGTGGGATAGTGGGCTATGCATTGCGCTGCCCTCCGCAAGGTCAGCAGAGGTCATTGCTTTTGTGGCTGGTCCCATGGAGCTCACTCCAACTCATAACACCCTGTGAGCAGCAGCGTGGAATACCTCCCAATCCTGCGCCTCCCTCACATGGCTGCTAAGTTTGAGCCCCTTGTTGAAGCCACTGTTAGTTCATCTTGTGGAGGGGCTTCTTTCTCGTGTCCCTCTACTTTACCCAGCATGATGTCCTATTCCAGGAACCGGTCTCTCTCGATAGCATGTGCAAAGTGCACGAAACTAGGTCTCACCCGAGTCGCTTCTAAGGAGCATTCTGGCTGTACCTCTTCCAAGACGGATTTCTTGGTTCTTTTCCTAGTCCGTGGTGCCATCAGTTTTCTGCACCGTCATGCAAATGCAACAATTCTTCTTTGGTCTTCCTTTTTCAGTGTTCACTTTCAGTTGCATATAAGGCAACTGAGAAAACCTGCTTAGTCAGGAGCATTTAGTTCTCAAGGAAGCATCCTTGTTCTTAAAGAACACTTCAAAGAGACCTCATGCAACGCATGCTCACATGCCCAGTGCAACTTGTCTTTTGTGTGTGCGTGTGTGTGGGCATCACTGCCCTCTGGTGGGAGTAGGAGGCCCAGCCTTGCTCCTGGAGAGCTGCTGCTGGATTTGAACTGCCAGCCCAGGGGGCCGCAGTCCCGCGCACAACCACTATGCCACCCGGGCTCAGCCCTTACAACTTGTCTTTTTATCTCTTGGCAGCAGCGTCTATGATCATTGATTGTGGATCCAAGCAAGATGAAATCCTTCCTAGGGTCAACCTCTTCTCTGTATCATGATGTTGCCTCCTGGTCCAGTCGTGAGGATTTGGGTCTTCTTGATATTGAAGGTTGCCCTCCTGGCTCCTCATCAGCAGGTGCTCTGAGTCCTCACGATGTGTTAGCGTGGACTCTAGGCCAATAGAACTGTGTGCTTTCACGCTGCCCCGCCCAGCCCCAGAGAGAAAAGGGGTTCTGTCTATACCTTCGGCCAGAAATGGGCAGAAGTAAGCCCCGCCGAGCTCTGCTTCTCCTCAGACCACCTTAAATCCTGTGCCTTAAATCCCGCTCCTGAACCATTATGGTGTCCAGAGAATGCTGTACACTGTGTACATTGCCCAGAACTGTGGCCAAGGACTGGTGTGACACGATTGGCTCCGGTCAATCCCCCTCCAAAGCAGGGAGGCAGCCAATCTCCGCTATCAGGAGAAGGGATGGGGTGAAATGTTGGGATCAGGCAAACCCCAAAGCTCTACACAATTTCCTCCTTGAAATCCCTTATTCTCTTCATTTCAGGGCCGCTCTTCCATTCTTCTGAATAGCCTCCACCCGTGTGTCTGCAAGCACGGGAGCTTGCTATGTAGAGGAGGGTGTAAAACGTCACTGGCAGAGGAAGAGAGAATATGAGAAAGGGCCCGGAGATATGAAGGAATGGACTCCTTTGGGGACCAGTGAAAATTTTAATGTGGAAAAACATTGAATTCCTGAGGGAAGACTCATTGTGATGAAGCAGAAGAGAAGGGATAGGGCCCGTTTTTGGGGATTCTTGAATGACACATGCAGGGTCAGAGGTTATGGGAAGGCACGGAAAGGCTTTGAGAGAGAACAGAGGTCCGTCTGTGACAACCACAGCACCGAGGAAGGGCTGGTGGAGGCAAGGGTGGAGGCCCTTTCCAGAAGCTGGAAAGGCAGTGATGAAGGGCAGAAGGTGGTTACCAGAAGGCCTGGGGGAAAGGGGCAGGCTTTGTGAATGATGATGAAGTAGGCCTCAGCTCGACTTTGGTTGGACCGCCGTGGGGCATGTGCCCATCCCGAACCCAAGGCTCTCGTGAGGGCTGGAGTTTGTAACAGTGTGAGCGAAGGTCAGAGAGAAGACTTAAATTTCTGGATGGAGCCCTTGCTTTACTTTCATATCCAGTCAGGCACGAGGGTTCCCCTAGGCCTTCTGCTCCTGAAAAGGCTGGTGCGATGAGGATTTCGGGTCCCTGGACCCTAGTGACAAATGTTTTCCAGTACTGTCGGGCAGAAACCAAGGGAGCTGCATCTGACTCAGCCATGAATGAACTCAGCAGGTGTGGGAAGCCATTAGCTTGCTGTTTTCCAGGTTCTGAGGAGGCCCAGCCTGGAAACCGAGATGAGAACACAGAAACGAGTCGCCTCGGACAAAATGACCTTCTCCTGAGCCACCCACTGAACCGCAAGGAGAGGCAGCCTGGGGACCTCAAGCACCCCCTCCAGCACTGCTTCATGCCCACTGTGGCGGCCAGCGACATTCCAGGCAGTCCTGAGGAGGCCCCTGTCCCCAGTTTAGACCCACGTGGACCAGCGCCGTAGACACGCAATAAAAATCACCAAACCGTACGCCTTTGGAGTCTCTCTGGTACAGCGTGCATGTGTGTGTGTGTGTGTGTGTGTGTGCGCGCGCGTGTGTGTGTGTGCATGTGCGTGCACGCATGTATGTGTCAGGAAGAGGGAGTGAGAAGGTAGAATCCGAAGGACTAAGGAGTCCACTAGTCCTCTCTCTGCCGACTGCCGACCCCCATCCGCAAGGCTGTCACAGTGAGAAGCCCAGCGCCCCAGTGGTCGCCCAAGAGCTGCTCCACCCTGGAGCTCACAAAGACCAGGTCTTGACTTGCCTCTGAGCCCCAGGGTGGATCACCGGAGTCCCTGGGTGGTATAAATGGGTCAGCCCTTCACTGCTAGCCTAAGGGCTGCTGGAAGGTTAGGCCCTCTGCTTCGGAAAGGCCATGGGGACCCGGCTCGCCCCACACAAAAGAACGATCAGGCCTTGGAATGGACTCCATGGGTTTGGGCAGCTCAGGGTTTCAGAAGCTGATCAGGGCCCCCATTCCCGGGATGAGATACTCCCTGCCGCGGCCTGGGATGAGAGCAAGTACTATGGGCACAGGACCCGTCGTCATGTCTCTCGCTCAATTTCTCCAGGGAGGGAAGGGTGAGTGGTGGCATGAGAGAGTATGGATGGTGGCTGCTCCTAGCACAGCCTCCAGCCAGTGACGGAGTCTGTCAGTTTCGGATTCCGTGTGGCCTGAAGGAAGCCTGTCCCTCAAGCTCCCTGGCTGGGTCAGCGCAACTGCTCAGTGGGCTCTCCCCACACACATGAAAGGGATTCAAAGACTGTACATTTTTAAATCATTGTGGGGGGTGTTTTCCATACAGCGGGGTGATGCTTTCTCCTCCCTGCTGGCTGGAATCATAGTCGTGCCACCTCAGAGTCTTCCGGAGAGGATTGCCTGACTTAACTACATGTGTGGGCAAATGGAGAACAGATGGGTTCGCTGGCATGGCTATTAGTTTTTTTTTGTTATTATTATTTTTAATTAAGCTGATAACAAAGGAGTCTTAGGGCAGGATGCTGCTCCCAGCTGCTCCCCTCATCCAAACGTTGATAGGTAAGTAGTGTCTTGGGCTTTGCCTTGGGAAGGCAAGACAGGATCAGAAAAGACGCACTAGACACAGGAAGAAAGCAGCTCTTGACATTTCTGACAATGACCTGACCTTCTGCCGGAGCTGGCACAGTGAAGTGGCCCCTCGTTGATATCGGTGCATGGAGGTTGCCCCAGCCAAGAACATTGGACAAACCTGCGTGAGTCCCGCACAGGAGTGCCCTGGGCTGGAGCTTGAGGGATCGTGGTTCTGGTCTTCCATCATTTGGTTTGTGTTTCGGGGAGGGGCAGAAGCCTTTTCTTGTCTTATTTTTTATTATATTATTATTTAATCATTTTATCAGGGGCTCATACATCTTTCTCACAATACATAGTTCAATACATAGTTGCATATACTGTGCCAAGCACCCTCACCTGCATGCTTTCATTAACATTCTCCTATTATCCACCTTTCCACCTGGGCCCCCATTTGAGCTTCTCTTCCCACCCCCTTCGTCCTTTTCCCTCCTCTCCCCCAGTCCTCATTATTTTATAAATTATCACTGTTTGGTCATATCTTACACTGTCCGACATCTCCCCCTGCCCACTCCTCCAGATCTTCTTGTTTTTGTTTTTGTTTTTTGGGGGGGTTGGCATCACTGCCTCTGGCGGTCGTGGGAGCTACCCAGCGCTGCTCCTGAGAGCCGCCGCAGGATTTGAACCGCCAAGCCCGCAGACCGCAGTCCCGCACTCAACCACTTACACCACCAGGGCTCAGGCCCTCTTCTTTTTTTTTTTAACCACTCTGAACTTAGCACCTTCATCACCTAACTACACTCAGTGGGTGGTCTGTTCTGTTCCAGGACCTGTGCAGACGCCAGAAATGGGTGAGTCAGACAGGACAGGACACCAGCCTCCAGGGCTACTGTGGAGAGGGAGCAGGGTGTGGACATGGACACAGGGCCTCTGGGAGCCCTTCACAAAGCCCGAAGGAGACGAGGTGGGGTCGGAATGGACTCCTCTGGGATGAGTCAGCTTTCGCAGGTGAGACGGGGTTGGAGACATTCGTGTCAGAGTACAGCCTGTTCGTACAGGGAGAGAGAGAGAGAACAGCAGGAACCAGGCACTTCAAGCTAATTGCTGTGGAGAGACTCAGGGCACTTGTTGGTGGTGGACAGAGGCAGGGAGTGGGGAGGTAGGTGGGAGGTTTAGTCAAGGATGCTCAGCATGACTGTTCATGGGACAGATGCCTTCTCTGAATTGAATTTTCCTCTGAGCATCTGCTGTGCCAGGCGCTCAGGTGGTGGCTGGTGGTCGGGGGGTCGGGGGGACTGGAAGGTGTAAAAGGAAGAATCCCGTAATACCCTCGCCTTAGTTATAGTATGATAGGTGGAAGAGCTGTGGATTGTAACAAACCGGGAGGGGGGGAGGGGGGATGGCGCAGACATCAGTAGCAAAAGCAGGGGCTCTAAACCTCAGCAGGCATCAGCACCACCTCCAGAGGCCTTACTAAAACTGCCATTGCTGAAGATGCCCCCATCCCTCACCCCACTTCCTGATGGTGCAGGTTTATAGGGAGAAGAGCAGGCAGTTGCATTTCAAAGCCCATTTCCAAGGACTGCAGCTGCCTGGTCTGGCCCAGTCTTTGGGCACGGCCAGGAAAAACAAAGACAGTGCTCGGAGGACCTGGGCGGCAGCGGTCAGGAGACCTCACTCTGAGGGGACGGTGGGATTTCCTGGGAGGGCCCTGTGTGGATTGGGTAGGCAGAGGTGGAGATGAGAAAGCAGGTAGGTACTGCCTTCACTGACGGACCCAAACAAGGCCCCCAACACTCCTCAATAGCCCCCTTTGAATTCCATCAGTCCTCAGAGCTGGTTTTCCACCGAGCTGGACTAGTCTGGAGGTTTGGATTCGAGACAAACTGCCCCTCCTGTGCTCGGGAAGTCCCTCCCCAGGGCAGCCAGGGGGCAAAGAAGCTCGGTGGCTGACGCACGGACGGAAATAGTCTGAGCTCACGGTTGCTCAAAAGCACACATCGACCAGCAATTATTTCTTGTAAATTGCTTTCCAGACAATGTTCAGAACATGTGTACGTGCCTGCTGGAGAACAAGCACTCAGGGTCACCGGGTGGGTGGCAGGCCTGAGGATGCAGGGGTAGAGCAGATGGAGGGGAGCCTGAGTCTACTGCTTCAGGAACTGGGAAATATGAGAACCTTCCCATGCTCTATATAGCATCCTGCTCGGTGGCTTTCCAGGCTTCCCTCACCGATTCTTTACCAGGATTTGAACTAGATGGAGACCCGGGTCTACCCTCAAGGAGTTCATTCCTGTCCATTCCACCAAACTCACTGCCACTGAGTCGATCTGGACTCGTCGTGAGCCCAAAGGACAGGGTGGCACTGCCCCTGGGGGGGGTGGTTCCAAAACGATCATTCTTTATGGGAGTGGAGCCAGTGGGAGGAGGAGCTGCAGATTTCTTTTTTTTTTTTTTTTAGGTTTTTTTTTTTTTAGGCATCACTGCCCTCTGGTGGTGGGAGTAGGAGGCCCAGCCTCTGCTCCTGGGAGCCGGAATTGAACCTCCGTCCCAGTGGGCCGCAGTTCCGCACACAACCACTGCGCCACCGGGGCTCAGCCCAGAGCCGCGGATTTCAAACCGCTCTCCTTGCACTTAGCAGCCCAACACGTAACCACTACACCAGAAGGAAGGCTTCCTTGGGGAAGTGATTCCGGCATGAAATCTTGAAGGACCGCTGTTTGTGGTGGAAGCTGGAGAACAGCTGTCGAAGCAGAGGGAGCAGCATCCCTAACAGCCAAAGAGGTTCGAGAGCCTCTGATCATGTCAAGGAAAAGTGCATCGTCAACAGAACAGTCAAGGAAGGTCCTGTAGGTAGATGAACTAAGTCCGCTCACCCTTGCTGCAGGAAGGGGTTTGGATTTCATCCTGATGGCACAGGAGCCACAGGAAAGGCTTTGAAGCATGGAGGGGAACTAGGCCCCTTGTGTGGCCATTCGCGCGCCCGGCCTTCATGACACTGAGCAGGAGTCTACAACCCCGGGAGTCCAGGGAACACCGGACCTTTTGGCTCTAGGATCAGGGTCGGCCAGAGTGGAGGGTCCATTTAGGGAGTGTCAGCTGAGGACCTGCACCGGGCCAGCCCTGTGACAAGCCCTTGGGAAGGTCTGAGAAAGGTCACAGAGGTAGCCCTGCCTTTGTGGAACTTATTTGAGAGGGATGAAAAGGAGATTTGACTTGTGAAACACCTAGAGAGCGGTCAGAGCGAGTTTGCAAGTAAAAGCCAAGCTATGAGCTAAGAAGGGTCACTTGAGCTACAGGGACCTAAGGAGGAGGAAACGAGAAAGACAGGAAGCCTTGGTGGAAGAAGGGAGAGTTTCCTTTGACTTTGAGGCACTGTGCGTTCCATGGAAGAAGGGGAAGTTTTCTACCCTAGTGTTAATGTGACCTATTAGTCACTCCAAGCACTTTGAACAAGTATCTCATTTGTCAGTTCTCCCCTTGACTATAGTCACGTAAGCAGTCAACAAACATTCACTGGGTGTCTTTTGTGTGTCAGACTTGCCCTGGGCTCTAGGGACAACGAAATAAATCAGCTATAATCTCTGCTCCCCGGTTATGTGAGGAAGACTATATGAGGTACAGTGTGTAAGCAGGGGTCCTCAAATTACAGCCCGCAGGCCACTTGGGGCCCACTGAGGATATTTATCCGGCCCGCCGGGTGTTTTTGCCGCCACTGCCTCTGTCCTGTTTAGCAGACAACTCATCTCCAGCCCACAGTGAATTTGTTCATAGTTTTTTTAAACTATAGTCCAGCCTTCCAAAGGCCTGAGGAACAGTGAACTGACCCCCCTGTTTAAAAAGTTTGAGGACCCCTGTCCTATAGTGAGGAAATTACTTTGATTGATTCATTCATTCATCTATTCGAAGTTGTCTCACTGCTAAGTGAGACTGTTCTAAGTAACTGTGGCAGTCACCGATCTGTGTCAATTTCAGCATTGAGTGAAGGGGTGGAGTCTAGCCTGTCAATCTACAGATAGCCAATGAGACCTCCGTGTGGAAATGGCTTTCTCTGAGAATTCTGGGAAGTTTCACGATATTTCCCCTGGGCAGGTGAGAGACTATCGACTCTGTCCCTGGGAGAAGCTCTTCTGACAAGACAACATGGTAGCATAGACCCTGCGTCCTAGGAACTGGAGGATCTGGAGGAGAGGCCACACAGGTTTATCCTGATGGATTCAGACCTCTGAAGCCGGAGAAGCCACAGAGAGCCCTGCCAGCGCTGAGATGCTTCTACTGTCAATGGATACTGCTGATGGCCCCTGAGCCCTGGAAACGAGGAGTCATGGGGAGACCCCTGCCAGCACCGGGATGCTTCTACTGCTTCTACCGCCACTGGACACCCAAGACTCTGCACCCACTGGCCTGTGATTGTCCTGGCGTCATTGCATGTGTTTCATGAGTCAGAAGGAGACTTTGTAGACTGGTATCAGACATAAGAGTTAATAGCAGACTTATGACCTTGGACAGGACTGGGTTGGGATGCTTTCTCAACGTTCCATTCCTCTTGTGTATAAACCTTTCCCTGATATCCAGATGCGTGTCTATGAATTCATTTCTCTAGTCTACCTGGACTAGCACACAACCTCTCAGGTGACCAAGGCTGTCAGAACTAGAGTCTCTTTAGCTCACTGTAGTGAGAGTCGGGAACCCCGAGTCTGTCCCGGCTCCTGGGAGTTGGGCCCCATGCACAATGGAAGTAAATCACCAGGTCTTTTTGCCTGGCCCACCTTAGTTGAAACCTCTTCGGTGTTGTCACAAGATACAGGCTTCCACTACGAGACTGGTGAAGGCCGCCCGGGACGTACACGGGCTGGGAACTGAACCTCGGTCTACACGTGGAAGGCAGGAACTCTACCCTGAACCACCACTCTGCCCCACTGCGGCAGACGGTGAGCACAGGCCCGCCCTTCGCTGCTCACCAGCCTCACTTCTTTGAAATGAGCCTGTGCCACACCTCCCATCCAACAGTGGACTCTATATGCCCCCTTCAATCTGCACTGGCCTCTGACTTACAGTGGCCGATAGGAGGTGGCATACGTGACTGTGTGCCGGGTCCAAGCCGAGGCCCCCAGAGATTTTGTGTGTTCTGCCCTTGGAACCTTGGCACACGTTAAACCTGAGCTAACTTGCTAGGAAATAAAATCACGAGGCGCGGAGATAAGACTTCCCCGGGGAGGCCATCGGACACCAGCCAGCCCCCGGCTGACCCACTGTTGACATGGAGTCAGATTTTAGCTCCTAAGACTCTTGTTAAGACAGGAGGAATGCCCCCTGGGGTTCCCTCTGCTGTACCCCTTATGGGAGCATGTTGCCTTGTCTCTTCTCCTGCAGAGTGACTGGAAGGTTTGAACTGCGGTGTGCTCATCCAGGGTCCCAGCAGCTAGTTGACCACACATACACCTGCGTGAGACCAGTCAAGGGCGGAACCAAAGAGTCGACTCACCTCACACTGCAAGTCCATTAAAGGACACTGGTTTTTAAGTCACTGCCATTTGCGATGGTTTGTTCTGCAGCACAGAGGGGGCATCAGACCCTTCACTGAGAAGTCAAGCATGGCGGTGGAAGAGGAGCCCCGGCCAGTGTTGAGACCATTCCTGCTTAGACCATTCTTACCCATGTCTGTCTCCTGAGTCCCACATGGGTCAGGTCAGAGTTGCCTCCCCAATCCATTGTAGGTCCTTAAGAACTATATCCTCTAAAAAAAATTTTTTTTAATAATTTTTAAAAAAAGAACTATTTCCTCAAGAGTTGACTCTTTTTTTTGGGGGGGGGGGGAATCACTGCTCTTCGGTGGTGGGGGTAGGAGGCCCAGCCCCACTGCTGGAATTGAACCTCCGTCCCAGTGGGCCGCAGTCCCGCGCACAACCACTACGCCACTGGGGCTCAGCCAAGAGTTGACTTTTCTCATAATGGAGAGCCAGATTCCCTAATGGAATGTATGACCCTTCCCGCACTGGCCACACCTTCCAAGATCTTCCTGTCCTTCCTTTACCTCATCCCAAAGGCAAACTGCATTCATACCCTCAAATTCTTGACTGTTGGTGGCCGCCAGGCCATGGGACGTGTGATCCCCTTTCCCTGGAGTGCCTTCCCTCACATCCCTCATGTCCACATTTCCCTGCTCAGAGGATGCCCTCACCTCTCCAGACCAAGGCCCAGAGACACCTCCTCTGTGAAGCCTCCTCTGACCACATCCCCATGCTCCTCTTGTTAAGGCATGTTCACTCAACTGCTGAACTTCTGTTTCCTGGAGTCCCTCTTCTGGGATAGATACTGATGGCTCTGGGTAGATGGTTTGCCAAAACAGCTCCAGCACGTCCTCTCCTGGCCTTTCCTGTAAGGCAGTGGGGTTAGGTGGTCAGCTGAGAATCCCAAGGTGAGCGATGCACTGTCCCGTTCCCCCACCCCCCCGAATGCCCCCCACCCCCAGCAACTCCACCGGAGAACGATGTGCTTGTCTGCTTCTGAAAAGTGCTGTCTTGGGAACCTGGCCAGGCAGTTCTGCTCTGTCCTGCAGGGTGACCGTGAGTTAGAATCAGCTCCAAGTTGGCTCAGTGCAGTGTAGCTTTTGCGCCCTTCCTCTCCAGAGATGGAGTTTATGTTCTCATCTGGTGTCAATTTGAGGATTAAGAGTCTAGAGGTGGAGTCTAGCCTGTCAATCAGGAGATATCCAATGAGACCTCTGTGTGAGCATGGCCTTTGCCTGAGAATTCTGGGAACTGTGGCTATTCCTTCTTGGAGGCAGGAGACACTATCTCTCTGCACACTCCCTTGGAGACTCTCTACTGACAAGACACTTGCCATCTAAAGTGACTAGATTTTAACTAGATTTTAAGATAGAACACCACTGACTGGGGTGAGGGGAGGTGGGGGTGGGGGGGTTTAAGAGGTCTATTCCCTTCCCATTCTCCTGCTGTTCCCTAGTTTGTCATGCATTCGTTCCAAAAATTGGGACTTTTTTTAAAAACGCTGAAGGACGTGGGGAAATTGATTACAATCGGGACTGTGTGGCCAAAAGCAGGAAGTTTGGTCACTTTACATTACACTGATAGACCACCTGCTCCGGAAGCTGGAGGACCCACTTGGAGAACCCTGCCAGCAATGAGATGTATACACCGCTCCTGGATCCAAAGACTTTCTACTCACTGGCTTGTGGTCATCCTGTATTTGGCTTCATTGCATGTGTTTCCTGAGTCTGAAGAGGACTTTTTGTTTTGTTTTGTTTGGGGGCATCACTGCTCTCTGGTGGTGGGAGTAGGAGGCCCAGCCCCACTTCTGGAATTGAACCTCCGTCCCAGTGGGCCGCAGCCCCGTGCACACCACTATGCCACCGGGGCTCAGCCTGAAGAGGACTTTATAGATTGGTTGGGACCTATGGGCTAATTTTGGACTTATGACCTTGGACTGGGCTGGGTTGGGATGTTTTCTCAATGAACCCTTTGTATAAAACTCTCTCTTGGGCAGCAAGGATGGGTCGCTCCCACGACCACCAGAAGGCAGTGATGCTTCCCAAAAAAAGAAAAAAAACCTCTCTCTTGGGCTGAACCCCGGTGGCGTAGTGATTGTGTGCGGGACTGCGGCCCGCAGGGTTGGCGATTCAAATCCAGCAGCAGCTCTCCAGGAGCAAGGCTCGGACTCCTACTCCCACCAGGGGGCAGTGATGCGCCCCCCCCAAAAAAAAACCTCTCTCTTATATACATATGGGTGTTCATGAATTTGCTTCTCTAGTCTAACACACCATCCTTTCTTTGTGAGTTGATTTGGTAAATGGCATTCAACAGAAATGCCAGGGGTTGCTCTCCTGCTGATTCCCACTCAGGTAGATCCCATTTACAAAAGGCTTTTTGCTGTTAGGCGACATCCACTTGTGGTGCCCCATGCACAACCCAAGGAAACCCCGCCCACCCTGCGCCACCCTCACAGTCAGTGCCATGCTGAGCCCAGGGCTGTAGTCACGGTGTCAGGCCATTTCCTGGAGGACCTTCCTATTTTTCACTGACCTTCACCTTCACCAAACAGGACGTCCTCTTCTGCTGGTGGCTGAGAGGGTTCAGGCCAGGCTGCCCACGGGAGAGCGATGAGGCTTTCTGTTCCTATAACGAGCTGTCATCTTGGAAACCCACAGGGCCAGTTCTAGTTGGTCTTACAAGGTCATTCAGAGTCAGCATTGACGCAGTGGCAGCGAGACTGGAATTCTTCTTAGTCTTTCCAGTAACGTGTCCCAGCCACACAAGGCAAAGTTTGGCCATCTTGACTTCTAAAAAGCATGAGGGCTGGATTTGTTCCAAAACAGAGCCACAGTATTTTCAATATTCTCCACCAACACCATAATTCAAAACCAGAAACTCTTCTTCAGTCTTCCCAATGCACACCCGAGACTTCGAGAAACTGTGTTGCTTCCTCTCTTAGGCCCCTGGACTGAGAAAGTCCATGTGAAATAGCCTAGGCTAGGCTGCTGAAAGATGAGAGAATGCAAGCGTGCAAGAGCTAACCACTAGACCAGTGGATCTCAACCTTCCTGATGCCTTGACCCTGAAACACAGTTCTTCTTGTGGTGTTGACCCCCAACCCTAAAATTATTTTCTTGCTACTTCATAGCTGTAATTTTGCTACTGTTCGGAATCATAATGTAAACATCTGATATTCCGGATGTATTAGGTGACCCCTGGGAAAAGATTGTTCAACTCCCAAAGGGGTCTCAACCCACAGGTTGAGAACCACTGCTCTAGACCAACCAGGCCCCAGTTGAATTATCAGATGACTGAACTCCATGAGGAAGCCCTGGGGAGACCAGCAGAAGAGCCAGTCAGGTATAAAGCCAGCCTAAAGTGACAACTCACAGGATCACGAAGCACGAGCAATGACATCAGGACAATCACAGGCCAGTGGGTGCAGAGTCTTGTGTATCCAGCAGCAGTAGAAGCATCCCAGCGACGGCAGGGGTCTCCCCACGACTCCTCGTTTCCAGGCTCAGGGTCCATATCAGCAATATCCATTGACGGTGGCAGCATCTCAGCGCTGGCAGGGGTCTCTCTGTGTCTTCTCTGGCCCCAGAGGTCTGGTTCCATTAGGGCAAGCCCGTGGAGCTTCTCCTCCGGCTCCTCCAGGGATGAGGACTCAGGATCGATCAGCATGCCACCCTCTTGTCTTGCTGGTAGGTCAACTCCAAGACACTGAGTCTCTGGTCTCTCGTCTCCACTGGGGGAAATATCATGAGATTTCCCAGAATTCTCAGAGAAAGTCATGCCCACACAGAGATCTCATGGGCTATCTCCAGTTTGACAGGCTAGACTCCACCCCTACATTCTTAGTCAAATTGGCACCAGAGTACATGACTGCCACATCGTTTTTGTCACATATTGTTATACTTTTAAAAGTGCCTGCGATCTCCATTTATCTGTTACTCTTCCCCAGAATAAAGAATCTGAGCCTTTGTTCTTAGGGTCTTCAGTTTTCTACTACAGCCGCACCCTCATCTCTTCTCTGCCTTCCTCCATACCCTGCAAATGAGCTGTCTTGGCTACCTCAAGGGGCAACCTTTGCCCTCTCGATTTTTGACCAACTAGAGTGCCAGCCAAATATATATTCTCCTAGCTCGGTCCCTGAAAGATTAGTATCGACTGGCTCCATCCCTCCATCAAGGGACATAAGAGCTCCCTTCAGAAAGCCTTCTCCCCAGCTCTTCTTGTCTTCAAATTCATTGCCATCAAATCAATTCTGACTCAGCAATCCAAGTGGACAGAGTAGAACGTCCCCCAGAATGGTTCCAAGACTCCTTCTGATGGGAGAAGCCCTGACTGAGTAGTGGTTACACCTTGGACGGCTAACCAGAAGGTCAGCAGTTCGAAACCACCAACCACATCTTCAGGAGAATGAGGTTTTCTACTCCTGTAAAGATTTCTAGTTGGGCAGAGCTCCAGTGGCGTAGTGGTTGTGTGTGGGACTGCGGCCCACAGGGTTGGTGGTTCAAATCCAGCAGCAGCTCTCCAGGAGCAAGGCTGGGCCTTCTACTCCCACCAGAGGGCAGTGATGCTCAAAAAAAAAAAGATTTATAGTCTTGGAAACCCACAGAGGCAGTGTACTAGTTCAGGTAGTCTAGAGAAACAAATTCACAGACATACATATGTATATAAGAGAGAGTTTTATAGAAAGGGTAATTGGGGACTGAGCCCCGGTGCCATAAGTGGTTGAGTACAGGACTGCGGTCCACAAGCTTGGCGGTTCAAATCCAGCGGCTGCTCTCAGAAGAAGTGCTGGGTAGCTCCCATGACCACCAGAGGGCAGTGATGCCCCACCCCACCCCCAAAAAAAAGAAAGAAAGGGTGATTGTACATTAAGAAAATATTCCAACCCAGTCCAGTCCAAGGTCATAAATCCACTGTTAGCCCATTTGTCCAATACAAATCTACACATTCCTCTTCACACTCACAAAACACATGCAATGATGCCAAATGCAAAACAGTCACAGGCCAGCAGGTAGAAAGCCTTTGGATCCAGTGGCGTAAGCATCCCAGCGCTCTGGCAGAGGTCGCTCTGCGGTTTCTCCAGCTTCAGAGGTCTAGTTGCATCAACAGCAGGTCCATGTGCACAATGACCAGATTTTAACATTGGTAAAGTGAGACACAATTGGCCAGGGGTGGTGGAGGAGGTATATTCCCTTTCTATTCTCCCGCCATTCCATAACTAGTCATGCATTCTTTCCAAAAATCAGGACTTTTTAAAAACACCATGGGATGTGGGGGAAAAATTGTTTAGAGGCAGGACATCTGGTCACTTTATCCATGTGGCTTTTCCTCAGGGATGTCTCACAGGAAATCAGCCTTGTCAGTCCAGTGTGTACAAGAGACACTGTCAGTGTCTCAGCCTTGTCAGTCTAGTGTGAGCAGAGAGTCTCTCACCTCCAAGGAGGAAGTACTAGATTTCCCAGAATTCTCAGGGAAAGGCCAGCCCACACAGAGAGGTTTCATTGGCTATTTCCAGATTGACAGGCGAGACTCCACCCCTACACTCTTAATCTTCAAATTGACACCAGATTAGGGGACTGCCACAGGCCGTTCCATCTTGTCCTATAGGATCCCTATAAGCAGAATTGACTTGAGGGCAGTGCCTTTGGTTTTAGCCACTGACTTTCTGGTTCACAACTGAACACTTCATCATTGTATCCCTAGGTTCCAGTAAGTATCTGCTGTATCTTGTAGGCCTAAGGCCTAATGTTACTCAAATCGAAGTGTTCCTTTATCTCTTGCCCCTGTAGAAAGGTGTCTCGTGATTCATCTCTTCTCCATTCTTGTTAAAATTCTTACGCAACTTGACAATATCATCTGTCTCCTCTGGAAACCCTGATTGATAGTCTTATTCTTTCAGCTAGTCCAACTACTGACTAACATATGGTATATGCTTGATAATATCTGACAAAAGAATGAAGGTTTTAAGGAGATCTGTTATTAAGATTTAAACTTTGGTCTGAGAGACCTGAGTCAGAATTTTTGTCTCTATGTCTTCCTAGCTGTGTAACCTCAGGCAAATATCTTCATTTCTCAGAGCCTTAATTTCCTCATCTGTTTAATTTGGATATTCAAATAGCTACGCTGTAGGATTGCTGCTCAGATTGCAGATAATATGTGTAATATCTTTACAACGTTTGTAAGCTGATGTTTGGTTCATAGTTAATGGTAAGTATTCATTTGATGAGGAGGTAGAAAGGATTTCACATCCATTTTCCCATTTAAGCCTGGATACACCATTATGATAATTAATGATTAAAACCCCCCAAAATCAAGTCAAACTCACTGCCATCGAATCAATGTCAATCCATATCTGTGGGGTGCCAGCCCCACAATCAAATGGGTCCATGGGGCAATTGTTTTTAATTGAGGGACAAAATTAAAGAGACATCAGACAAGATAAGGCGTGCCATTGTTCACCTCCCGGGCAGCCATGACTTCAGCAGCCAGGTCCACACAGCGAGAGAACGAATGTATTTCCAACCAAGGCTAATGTACCTTCGGGGGGCATGACAGTCCCCCAAATTACAGGTAACAACTCGTGTAACAGGAAGGAGTTGTACAACAGGCCTACGAGTAACAGGAGGAAGGGAAAGGGCTGGGAGCAGGCATGTGACAGGAAGGCATACAAGTAACAAGGTGGGTGGACTCTAGAGTCAAAGTGGCAGCCTAACCTTGGCCATCCCGGAGCTCACTGGGTTCTCCTTCAGGGGAACCATCCATTCCCCTTATCAGAAAGGAGTGGGCTCTCCTAGGGTAGGACAGACTATGGGATCTGATTGCGGTAGATGGCTGATAACTTCAGGCAGATGACCTTTAAGAATTGATCTCCAAGTGTCTGAGGATTGGTATATATTATCAGGGAACAACCTGGGAAATAACTTTCCTATTTCCCACAGGACTAGGTAGAACTGCCCCCCCCCCCCGGTGGGTTTCCAACTTATAATTGCATGAGAGTAAAAGGTCCAAGTTTTCTCCCTCAGAGCTGTTGGGGTTTCTGAAACACTGACCTTGCAGTTAGTTACCCCACGAGCTGGGGTCTCCCAACGAGTAACCGCCAGTATTCAATAATTTCTGTATTCTGCGGGATCACCTTTCTTTGGAGTGGGCACGTATGTGGACCAGGTGAGAGGTAGAGGCAGGGCCGGGTAAAGGAGATAGAGCTTAATTAGGGATGAAAAGTAAATATAGGCTTTAT
>PVJH01029339.1:0-26129 GCA_004026705.1 Nesogale talazaci
GACTCATCGCCTCTGAGACTAACTCCCAACAACTGGGGGAGATAGCTTCTCATCTTCACGAGGGAAATATCGCGAGATTTCCCAGAAGTCTCAGGAGAAAGCCATGCCCACATAGAGGCCTCATTGGCTACTCAATGGCTATCTGCAGATTAACAGGCTAGACTCCACCCCTACATTTCAATCAGAAAATTAACATAAGCACATGACTGCCACACTGCTCTCTACGGATCGCACATCATTCAAAGTATGGAGAAGAAGTCTCCCTCTCCTCCCATGCGAGGAACATGCGGGCTGTACTGCTTCCATCACAGATGTGTTGGTTCTGCTGACAGTCTGTGGTCCTTTTGGTATTCTTTGCCCTGATTCAGATGCATTGGTTCCTCTTCCATCTTCCTTAGGCAGCGTCCACCTTTCACATGCACATGGGGTGACTGAAAATGCCATTGGTGGGGTCAAGGGACCCTTCCTCCTCCAAGGGACATCCGTGTTCTTTAATCCACAAAAGCGATCTTGTGCAGCAGACCCAGGGCAAGATGCCCTTGGCTTTCCTGACTGCTACTTCCACGAGTTTTGATTGTGGAAGAGCCAAGCAAGAAAAAAATCCCAGACGACCTTCACCTGAGCTCTTTTTATTCCTACGGTTTCCTATGTGTCAGGTGGTAAGGATTGGGGCTTCCTTTATCTTGACTTGTAAATCCCCTCCACCCCTACAAAGTCTTTTGCCAACATTTAATCCCCCAACAGCTACCTATAGTGGCATCTCTGGTTCCTGTTCGACCCGGATCAGATAATGCCTAAAAAGGGCATCAGGGACCAGGAGCAGTGAGAATAAAGTTCTCATTTCCAGGCTGTCTCTTCCTCCCCTGCAGCCCTCATCCCAAACCTGGCCTCCTTCAGGGGCACTCAGGCCTGGGTGCAGACTGGGAGAGGGATGACAGCCTCTCCCCCTGACCACCCACACCAGAGACTCTGGAAACCCCACTGTATTTCAACATGGGTAGGCAGGAGTCAGTCCTGCCTGGAAAACTCCTGGGATGCTCGCCGTGGCCGTGTCCATGAGGCATGGCAGCCGTGCAGCCACGCCAAGTGGAAAACCTAGCTCTGACTGGGAGACCCGCTTCCACCAGGGTCCCCTGGGGAGTCATTAAATTTCTGCATCTTCATTTCCTCTCAGGGTGATAAAGGGTGCTTACACTGGCCTGCCTCACCAGAACGTGGCGGGGAGGAGGGGCGCGTGCGCGCTCAAGCAGCACGGCTGAATGTAAAGAAGGCCTTTGCAAGAGTGAACGTGGCCTCTGCCTTCATCTCCCACGGCCTCCCACAGTCAGCAGAGAGGTCCCGGAGAGATACAGGTGGCAGTGGCAGGGCCCAGACATTCCCAAGGAGCTGCAATGGTGACTCTGCCAGGGCCAGCAAAGCTGACCCAAGGCCGATGGCCACTAGAGACTGTCCCATGCTGGCTGGCATTTCCAAAGTCCTTGTCATCTGCTAAGCTTCCTTCAGACAGAGGCACCACAACCAGGAAGATGAAACTCTGGGCAGGGATCTTGAGGGGCCACCAAGGCTTTGGAAAATCAGAATGAACTGTTTTTCTTCAAGGAATTTGCTTCGATTCTTCCTCATCAGGACAAAAGTGGAGTCCTCGAAGCCCTCAGAAGTAGTAAGGGGATGACAAACGGTCTCTCTGCTAAAAAGGGGCCTCAGCTCTGCCAGTTAGCAACAGGGACGGAGGCCTCTGGGTTTGTTTGGGGGGGGGGGGCAAGGAATGTCCAACCTTCACACACCACATTGGGCAAAGTTTGCCCAACAGGATATATGTTGTCAAAGTGCCGGGGGAGCAGGGGGTGCACCTAGGCACCTTTGGGTGGGAGCCAGCCCTGGTGGCGTAGTGAGTTACTCACTGATTTGCTAACCACAAGGTCAGCAGTTCAAATCCACCAGCTGCTCCAGATTTCTACTCCTGTAAGAAGTTAAACCCTCAGAGGCCCACAGGGAGTTGTACCCTCTTCTGTGGGGTCGGAATCAACTCAATGGCAGTGGGTGAGGTTTTGTTTTTGAGGAGTGCCGGTAACATCCTGGGTTAAGCATTATGCTGCTAACTACAACGTCAGTGTTTCAAACCCAGTGCGCTATATTAAGGGAGGGAGGGGGGGCGGTTACAGGCTAGGCTGCTAACAGCAAAATCAACAGTTCAATACCACCCATTGCTTCACAGCAGGATCAAAATGAAGCTTTTCATTCTCCAGAAGATTTGCAACATCGAAAACCCATGGGGCCAGTTCTGCCCTATTTTTTTTTTGTAGGGGTGGGGGGAGAGGGCACAGCAATCTCCATGTTCAGAAGCAACTCAATTACAATGAGTCTGGGTTCTTCATGAGGGTGTTCCTGTCTGGGACAGGGCTTTACCGAAGGTCAAACCCATGGCTGTGGGTCAAGTCTGACTGCCAGTGACCCTAGGTGTGTGTGTCAGAGGAGAGCTATGCTCCATGAGTGGAGTGCCAGGCCTTTCTTACACGGCACCTCTTATAGACTCACGCCTCCAACCTCTTCATGAGCAGCAGAGCCTGGTAACCAACCACATGGACCCCCAGGGACTCCGGACAGAAGATGGAGATGCTGGGTTGGGCTGTGGGGGCCGGTCTCCCCTCAGCAGACTGATCCCAGCACCTAAATGTGGCTGTGGTTCCATGGCCATCTCAAAGGTGGGGGGTGGGCGATGCTGGCTGGGTTCCTCCCCACCTGCAGAACCCCGATGGCCTACTGTTATGTGTGGGGCTGCAGCTAACCCCAAGGCCAGCTGTTCAAAACCCGCCAGTCTTTCCACCAAGGAAAGACAAAGATTCCGACTCCCATAAAGAGTTCTGGTCTCAGAAACCCACAGGGACGGCCCTGCCCTGCCCTGTCGGGCAGCGGTGAGTGAGTTTTCAGTAGGTGGTGTGGCCTGAGGGTCACCTGGAGGGGTGACGTTTCTTCGGGAAGTCTGTTTTGATTTTCGAGTGGCTGGAATGCAAACGATTTGTCTGAAGGAAGCTGCCCTGGGATATGAGACGCGTTCTCATCCGTGATTTCAGAGGTGAAGAATGTGGTTATCTTGGATTTCCTTTGCCTCGATGGGGTCCCTTTCCTCTTGCCCCCCTTCTTCCTCTTCTCCCTCCTCCTCGCTGTTTTATGAGCTGATAAACCATTGGAGGTTCACGTGGACTTCCCAGAAGGAAGTTAGGGGGAAGCCTGCCAGGAAAGGAGGCAACGAAGGGGGTTCTGAAGCCCGAGAGCATTTTCCATGGACAGGGGCGGGGGCGGACTCAGGGCAGCCTGAGTTACATCCTCAACACGAGGGTGTCTGGAAGACAAGGGAGATGAGAGAGACCCCGAGGAAAGCCGTCTTCTAGGGTCCCTGCTGAACGGGAGATTTGTTCCTCTTTTTCAATCCCAGAATGTTTCCAAGACCCAAAGACTGAACAGGATAATGACTTCACCTGCCCGGGGGTAAACCAGTAGACAGCAAAGCTTCTCAGTGGTGGACAGTGGACTGGCAAGAGTGGGAAGGGGGCGCTTGCCGGTTCCCTGGAAGCATCCTTGCCTCTTACGTTGGAGACCCCAGTCGGATTCCCTACCTGTCAGCAGAGAAGGAAAGTGCACTCCTTGCACCAGAGGAAGTAAGTCTTGGTAGTTCATGTCTGAAAAATCAGTCTGTGGAAACCCTCTGAGCACAGTGGCCCAAGCCCCAGCCAGTCGTGAGCTGGCACTGGGCCAGGCAGCAGCGCAGAGTTGAGGGTCACTGACAGTCACCGAGTGGGAAGTGGAAGAGACTGGAGAGTCGACGGAGAGCACAAAGCATTCTGGGAAGGACAAGTTCCCTCCCTTGGAGCCCCTCCCATGCTCCCCACATGCGGACTCAACCACACCCCACCAGCTGCAGGGCTCCCAGGGAGGCTTCCCAGATGCATGAGGCTGTGGGGGATGGTGGGATCGAGGCAGGAAGTCTGGGTTCCCCAGCCACATCATCATGGGGCTTCCTAAGGGAGCCTCTCAGGGGCCCTGCCCTCTAGACTCAGCATGCGGTCCTCTCCTGGGACTGCCCTAACAAATTCCACAAAGTGGCTTTCTCTTTTTTCCCCATGATTGTACCGGGGGCTCTTACAGCTCTTATAACATTCAATACATCAGTTGTATCAAGCATATTTGTACACATGTTGCCATCTTCACTTCCGAACATTTTCCACTTGAACCCTTGATCTAAGCTCTTCTTTCCCCCTCCTTTTTTAAAATCATTTTATTGGGGGTTCATACAACTCCCATCATGATCCATACATACGTCAGTTGTATGCAGGCCACATTTGCACACTTGTTGCCATCATCACTCTCAAAACATCCTCCCTCCACTTAGGCCTCCAGTAGCAGCTCCCCATATTTCCCTTCTACCCCCCCTCCCTCTCCCTCATGAACCCTTAATAATTTACAAATTGTTATTACTTTTTCACATCGTACACTGTCCAAGAAGCAGGAGTGTATCGTCTCTGTCTTGGAGACTAGGAGTCCAAGATCAGGGTGTCGGCCATTGCGTTAAGCCGAGGTGGTTAGAGACATAAATCCAGAAACTCTCGTATCTGAATGAGAAAGAGCCTGATATCAAGGGGTGATTGTCTATCAAGAAAATGTCCCAGCTCAGTCCAGATCAAGTCCGTAAGTCGGACACTCGTCCATCCATTAGTCCCTCTGCAGCCCCATGCAGCAAGGTCACAGGCCGGCGGGAGCAGAGCTGTCTGGATCCAATGGCGGTGGCTGTATTACAGGGCTGGCTCACCAGCAGGAAGGGGACGGCAAAGGGAGAGAGGGGGGGATCCCGGGACCCTCCTTCGGAGAAGTTCGCACCCACAAGAAGGTACCATCAGGCTGTGACCTGATGGACAGGATAGACCCCACCCCAACACTTTTATGTCTTTAAGTTGACATGACACAGTGTAACTACCACAGCCGCGGTGGCCCCTTCTGAGGTTTTGACGAAGCATTCACCCCCTGCCTCTCTCCCAGGTTTCTCGGCTTGCGGCTGCAGCGTCACATGCCATCAATCCTCTGACTCTGTCTCTCCTGTCAGAGGGGGAGGCCAATTCTCTAGGATGAAGGCCCACGCTACTGGAACATGACCACGTGTTAATCGGACTGATCGTTCCTTTCAAAGGCGCTATTTCTATCCTGACTCAGAGTGACAAGACTTGCACCCACCTTTCGAAGGGCTGCATCTAACCCTTCATAAGGCTGCAGAAACACATCTAACCCTTCATAAGGCAGCAAAAATACGTGCCTTCCATTCCAGGGAGTCACATCAAGGAGAGGTACTGCAAATCGCTTCACCCTCTGAACAACTCAGGTGCTGACCGACCGAAGAGCAGGCCAAGTCTGTCCTAGCCCCACTGGCACTGAAAGAGCCTTGTTTGGGGTGTTCTCCTCAGATCGGTGTGTCAAATCTGTGTGCCGTCTCCAGGCAGCAAATTAGCATGAGGAAAAAGATGTATTGTCTCCCTCCCTCCCCCCCTCCCACAAGAAGGAGAACTGGAGTGATTATTTTTCTTTATAGAAGGCTACTACTAGGCTCGGTTTCTTTCCCCAAGTGAGCCCCAAATATGTCTACAGAGAGCCTGAGAGAGTGCCGAGGTGGAGGGGCGATACCTCTCACTGCCTGCTCACTCTCTCCCTCATGCGCCTGAAGATTCTGTGAAGGCTAACCAGTGAGCAGACATTCTGGACGTCAAAATCAGCAAAATCAGCAACAAATCCCTTTCATTGCACGTGGAACCCAGGGCTTCGCGGCGGACTTCTCCACGTGGCTTCTTGTTTCCTTTTTTTTAAGCCCTATAAAAAACACAGTTACATAAAATAAATAAATAAGCCACGTCCCTGAATATCCCCATCTCCGGGCTCCCTCACAAAAGCAAATGGTCCATTAGGAGGGACTTTCGGCTCAAGTGCATTTTAAATCATTCATATTTTCCCTTCTCTCCTTTCTCTCCCTCTATTATGTTCTCAGGGCCATAGTTCTAGAAGCCTCTGGTCCGTAGGGGCCGGCAGAGGCAGCGTCCACTATCAGGCCAGGAACAGACCACACCCTGTCTGGATCCGTGAGGACACCAGGAATCTTTGGACTCTCAAACGACAGGGGCTCGGTATTTTCAGGAACACCTTTCTCAGCTGCAGGTTTGGAGTTTGTGGTCTTGCAAACTGTGTGCATCCCGTAACCCGGGGTGGCTTGGTGGTGCTCGGGGTTCTTTTCCAGCCAAGGCAGATCCTGTGCTGCCACCATCCCTTTGTCAGGGAATTCTTGGGTTGTCATGGTAATGACCAAGGCCGACAAGGAAGAAGGGTCAGCCCCCTCCTTCTGGTGACCCTCTTGCCATGGGGTGAGTGGTGTGTGTCCTCCTCAAAGCCAGGGTCCACCAGCCTGGACTGTGCCTGTCAAGGTTGAGCGGTGACGTCAGGAGCACCTCCCCGACAGGGTCTGCTGGGATCGGGGAGGTGATGGTTGTTTGTCGTGGTGGTGGTTGTTAGGGGCCTGCATCAGTCTGACTCATCGTGCCTCCCTGCAACAGAAGGAAGCCCCGCCTAGTCCTGCCCAGTCCTGAGTCCGAGCCCCTCCGCGTGTGTCCGCCCCTCTTGTTGAAGGCTTTCTTCTCTTTCCAGGCCCTGCTGATAGTCCCTCTCCCCACAACCGGTCCCTTGTGCCTGAGACAAAGGCCTCCTGGCCTCTCCCGAGCTTTCTGGCTGTCCTGCTCCGGAGACAGGTTTGCTCGATCTTTCTGAAGTCCAGTCGACTCTCCATGGCCTTCCCCAGTCCTGTAAGGCAAACACCGCAATTCTTCTGGGGTCTTCCTTACTCAGTGTCCCCCTTTTGCATGCCTATGTGGCAAGTAAAAATACCACAGATTGGCTCAGGCTGGATTATAGGCTGGGGGGGGGGGGTGTCAGGGGAGGATGCAATACCATTATTCAGGCCACGGCCCTGATCAGGGAGGTCAGGGGAGTGCCCCCGGGGTGCAGCCTGCAGCACCTTTTTATCTTACAAAGGACCAAAGGAGAAAGAAGGGACAGACCAGATGGACCGATACCCATCGAGAGAGAAGGGTGAAGAACAGAGGTGCATCCCGGAGTCCCTACATTACAAAGGCTGATACCAAGAGACACCCAGAGACATCACTGATACCTGATACCCAGGACTCCTGGACCCCCAGAAGCCCAAAGGGAACAAGGAGCCAGCACCCTGGATTTGGACTTCGGGCCTCCCACCCTGGGAGAGAACACATTTCTGTTGGGTTAAAGCCATCCATTAGGTCAGGGCTGGCCGGCCAGCGCCAGCAGCACCTCATCCGGCCATGCATAAGGTCACCGCGCATCAACAGCAATAGAAGAGAGGTGCACAGAGTCCCGTGGGGCAAACTCACAGCCCAAACCCATTGCTCTTGGGTCGCTTCTGACTCACAGAAACCCCAGAGGACAAAGGAGACTTTCCTCATAGGGTTTCCAAGACTTCGCAATCCTGGGGAAAGCTAATGGCCTCACCTTGCTCCCATGGAGAACTGGATGGATTCAAACCACTGACCTTTCGGTCCTCAGACACGGTGCCAGGAGCCTCCACTCGCAATCCGCACAGTGTAACTCTGGGCAAGTCCATCGAACTCTTTGAGGTCCGTTTCTTCAGCTGCTAACTTGGGATAGACCCTGTGGACCGCCCACTTCACAGAATCCCACTCAAGGGAACAGAGTGATGCAACATATGTGCACTGGTGGAAGAGCCAAACACTGAGCTTGCCAAGACAGCAAGTGGTAGAAGGGTCACGATTACTAAGACCAGATGTCCCCTGGTCCCTGAAGTTGCTGTCCTGCTCCTCCTGACGGCTGCTCATCCCTGGGGGGGATCCTTCTCCCTGGGAGACTGCAAAGATGACTCCCCTCAGAGCAGACAGACTACAGGGATTTGTGCTCATTGCCCGTGCCTCCCAGACACCAACCCCAGATTGGCACTACCTTTTTAACAGTGATGGGTATTTGCCACTAAGCTGACAGAGAGCCCTGAACTTCCATACCCTTCCCTGGACATATAAATACTTTCTTGAGTACTTTTCTCTCTCTCTCTCTCTCTCTCTCTCTCTCTCTCTCTCTCTCTCTCTGTGTGTGTGTGTGTGTGTGTGTGTGTGTGTGTGTGTGTGTCTTCTTTTAGGGAACATTGTCTCAAGAAACTTAATCTAATGAAGCATTTGATTGCCTAGTTTGTAGACTATTTTTCTTATAAAGTTTTATGGCAGAAAGCGTTGTGCAATCCATTGGCTTACATATCCCAGGGAGAAACCAAAACAAACTCACTGCCCTTGAGCCACGCCCAACTTCTTGTGGCCCTATAGGACAGGGTAGAGGTGTCCCTGTGGGAGTAGAAAGCCTTGTCTTTCTCCCTCAGAGCAGCTGGTGGTTTTGAACCGCTGGCCTTGTGTGTGGCAGCCCAACGTGTAACCTCGAGGCCAACCAGGGAGAAGTGAAACACTCCCATCAGCTTGCATTACATCCCTCCCAGGTGGGAGGCAAGTTGTGAGTGAAGTCCTCATGCCTTCTCTGCATGACCGGTTCTCAGAGATCTACGTGTGTGAGAAGGGATGCCCAGGCAGCACTAGAATGTCCACGCCAGGCTGGGCTAGCCCAGGTTAACTGTGCCTCCACTTACTGTCAACAGCACAAAGGAGAGGGCAAAATCAACCTGTCCCTAAGACCCAAGGAGACACTCCCGTGAAGATACACTCCCCAGGATCTCACTCATCCTGCTGAACACACCCAGCACGGCAGAATTGTTGGCTTTAACAATGACTCATTTTATGGTGTGTGAATTTCACCTCCATTTTTAAAAGGAGACCCCGGAATTCCCAACTTTGCCCTCTCTGCTTTGTTTTGAATCTCTGAGATAGACTCTCAAAATCTTAAGTTCCCAAACTTCTTTAGTCTACTGGCCCCTTTAAAAAAAAAAAAAACCTGAAACGACTCAAGGCTCCTCCCCACTGGAAATTAAACACTTTTGTCCTATAACCCAGCATTCAGACTCTAGTGTAGACCTCTGTAACAGTGTCCTGGATTATCCCAGCACCTCCCCTTCTCCCCACCCCCCAGGAGGCGATCTCACCCACTTTAGGAAACACTGCTGTGAAGCAGTGATAACCACCTGTGTTAGGCAGGGTTCTCTAGAGAAACAAAGCCAAGATAGCTTTATATAGTGAGAAGGAGGAATATAACAGCTAATTCGTCCACACAGCAGTACACAGGGCTCAGTTCAACTCACTTTCTTGGAACAGTTAATATACTGTTAGTCCTTCAATTCACGTGGGCTGCCGGGCCCAAGTTCAAGGAAGCAGACAGCAGAGTCTATCCACAGGGAGCAAACAGCCGGGTGTCTGGATGGGATATCGAAGGCCTCAAGTAATGCAAGCCAATAGGACCCACCAGCCTCCAGTTCAAGTGATGTATGCACCCCAGCTTGGAGAAGGTCTCCAAGGAGCCCTCAAGCTTTAGCCATAGAATCCATGGCGTTGAGGCAGGTTGACTCCAGGTTGAGGCAGAAAATGATCTAAAGTAGCAGCAGGCTGGCCTGATCACCAGAGAGGAAGAGATACCGGGTAGACCTTGCAGAGCCATTTATCTCTTTGCCTTCCAATCAAACTTTGACCTGACTAATCCCACATGTCCCCATTGGCCAGGTTGGCACAATAAACCTAACTGTCCCATCAGCTTTGCCTAAGCAATCAACTTGCTGTATCTGTGTGGCTTGGCATATCACGAGTGGGGAGGAGTAGGTAGGCACTTGGGGTAGGAGAGCAATGAGGATCTTAGTCTGGGTTTCCCAGTGGGCAACGGATGCTCCATGCGAACATATCAGCTGCTCTTTGACGCTTTCTTTGTCTCCCTCTCTTCGTCACTCAGATGAAGCAGAGGGGATCTGGTGGCCAGAGGGCCAATGCTTAAATGGACTCATGAATGTACAGAAGAATCAGGCCATAGTAACCACTCAAACCATCGCCCATGGGTCGCCATAAGTATTTCTGGTCACTTATGACATTCACAGGATGATCCCAGGCCTAGCTTTGGGAATGCCATCAGAGAAACTTGATAGTTTGGGTGATGGGCATAACAGTGAATTTTCAAATGGCTGAGGGGGCGACTGTCTCCAGCACCGCGTTTCTGAATTACTGAGCAGCTCGGCATCTAACCGTACACATAACTCGCGCTAAGGAGTTTTTAAAAGCAGGCAGGAACAAGGATGAGCCATGCCTTGGCCTGGGTAGGAGTTCACTGGTTACCCTGATGCTTATGTTGATCGTCTCTGAGAGCCTCCCCCACAAGGAAGTGGAATGAGGTTTACATCTATAGGACCCGGACTTCTGTCACTTTAAGTGAAGCGTATAGAGGAGCATCACTAGAGTTGAATGGCCACTCTTGTCACCATCAACTGGAACTTTTACCCACGTCGTCGCTGGTTCTTGGCTCTCGGCCCGCTCCACTTTTCCCCAAACATGGAGTCCCGTCAGCTTGTCTGTTGACCACCGGACAGAACAGCCTGTACCTCGTACTGGAAGAATGTTCTGACCTACCATTAAACTTTAGAGCACAGATAGCATTCATGCTTCTAGCTGTGGAAGCAGAGAAAGCCCTGACTTCATCGACACTCGTCTCAGGATTTACTCACATTATAACCAGGAAAACATCTCATTGTTTGCACCCAACAGCCTTCCTCCCAGGAGAGGCGTCTGCTTTCCCAGCCGAGGCATAGCTGGGTCCATTCCCAGGGCCTGGAGAAGAAGGTGCGGCCTTTGGCAGAATTCCTAACAGCTGGAGCTTGGGGCCCCAGACCGAGGTGCTTACTGTTTGCAGTCCCACCATGGGACTCCTTCCCATTTGGAAGGAGGCCCTGGAGAGTTTTGCTATACCCGGGAGTTACCAGCGAAGAACCAGAGAGCCACAACGTTCTCTCAACACTCCAGAGAGTCATCGCGACGCCCCAGCTGCAGAACCCAGAGCACTGCAGATAGCCTCCCTCTAAGGCAGTCGGTCCTTGGAGCTCAAAAGGAACTCACTACCAACACCCACTCATCAGCCCCAAGTTCCTCGTGTTACTTGGCAATGCCAGCTTCCGAAGACTTAGCAAACCATCGACTCTTCTCACCCCACCTCCCCAAACTCACTGAAACACCCTCGAAATAATTCAGACTCGTGGCCACTCTACGGCAGAGGGTGTAACTGCCCCTGTGCGTGGCCAAGACTAACTCTTCAGAGGAGTAGAAAGCGTCGTCTTTCTCCCCCCGAAAGGCTGGTGGTTTCAAACTGAGATGAGCAAGCCCAGGAGTAAGCCGCCACGCCATCGGATGCCACGGACCGGCGACGAATGCTTTGAACAAGCAAACACACTGGCTGCCCATGAGTCCACTCTGACCCCTGGTGACCCGATGGGACAGAGTAGGTAGGACTTGAAACCCAAACCCCACACTCACTGCCGTTGAGTCAATACCGACTCCAGCAACCTCATAGGGCAGGGTGGACTCTCCCTTTTTATGGGAATAAAAAGTCTCCTTTTCTTCCTGTGGATCAACTGGTGGTTTCGAACCACTGATCTAAGAGTTAACAACCCTACCTGCAACCACTAACCCCCAGAGCTTTTTTTTTTTTTTTTTTGCATCACTGCCCTCTGGTGGTCGTGGGCGTTACCCAGCGCTGCTCCTGAGAGCCGCTGCTGGACTGGAACCGCCAAGCCCGCGGGCCGCAGACCTACACTCAACCACTTGCGCCACCGGGGCTCAGCGAGCTTTTTAAGGCCCCCACGGAATGCACCCACCTGCACAGAGAGCCTGCCTCATGCTCAGCGCAGTGGTTCTCAATCTTCCGAATGCCGCCACCCTTTTGTACAGTCCCGCGTGTTGTGGTGGCCCCCCGACCGTAAAATTATTTTCATAGCTACTTCATCACTATAATTTTGCTACTGTTATGAATCATAATGCAAATAACTGATAGACAGGATGTATTTTCATTGTTAAACACTGAACATAACGAAAGCATAGAGATTAAGCACTAACAATATATCATTATATAGTGTGAAATATTTATTGCTAATGACAAATCAATGAAATTTTGCCTCGAAGCATGGTGTCACATGGGTAACCATCCTCACATCCTATCTGCATGTGGGTGGACCAGCCTGGATAGAGGAGCGGTGTTGCAGTTCCTAAGGCCATCAGAAATCTGTTTCTGATGTTCCCAAAGGGGGTCTCGACCCACAGGTTGAGAACCACTGGTTTAGCCTGAATGGCTGGAATGAGCTGGCACCTACGGGAGAGATGGGTTGAGTGAGTTCATTCCACATGCCATACCTTGCCATACCAAGAAATCCCCGAGCTTTCAAGGAACCCCGTCCTGCTGACTCCACACCCCCTGCAGACCCCACACCCCCAACTCGTTCGTTATTCCCGGGGTGTGTTCTGCACACGAAGTGCATAGGTGCATGGTTTCCACAGATGTGTGATTTGCGAAGACTGTGGTGAAGGAGGTAGCTGCAGGCCCACCAGAACCAAGGTGGATCGAGCATTCGGTGCTACACGTGCCTGTGGCCCTCCCCTCCCGGGCAACCCACTGTTTTCCTGAGTGAGAAATCAAGCCCTGGGTGTGGGCCTGCTGGACCTCGAGCACCTCCCTGGAACTCCCAGCGTCTGTTGAGTGGATGAGTAACAGTCAGGCAGTGGCTACCACTATCTGTCATCCGTTAATAGCCTCTTCCTCCCACCACCAACTGGGTTTGGAGCTTGAAATACCCTTAGAAGGACATTTGCTCTTCAGTGGGTCATCTGGCTCCAGCCCCAGCCAGCTAGGCAGGATGCAAAGGGGTGACCGGGTGTCTCTCCCTCCTGACATGGGCCTCTCCTGATCAGGGCACAGCTGTCATCTGCCCACCATGACATTTGTCACCAGCCGGTGTTCTCTGAACTCTATGATTCCGGTCTCTATGATGCTCCCCTAGGCTGTGACATGTTCTAAGTGGGTGACTACTTTGTCCATGTCGATGGTGCATTTTGCTAGTTGTCCTCTGCCTGTCTCTAACTCACTGGGACCCTGGTTTTGCCACCTGCTCTTCAGGTTGTTCTAAGAATTTTGTTTCCCAGAATATACTTTGTCTAAAAGTGACACCAGCCACCCAGGTGGGGCAGCAGGTGCTGGTCTCCGGTGAACGATCATACTGCTGGTTAACACTACCTAAAAGCGCATCACTCCCTACTCCCCCAGAGGGACCTCACGTGGCCACAGGGGTTCCTCCAGGGTCCTCTGGAGCTGGGGAGGAGGGGAGGGCCACCCTCTTTTGATTAAGTCAGAAGAGCCAATCCAGTCCCTCACAGCAATTCAAAAATTATTCAAAAGCCATAAATCTATTCTTGCGAACAAATGAAATCACCATTGTCTGAATAATATCCTTAAAGTGAAGCTTCAAGCTCTTTAGCTCCACTTTCCATTTTACTTCACAGCCACACGTACGGACCGCAGAAAGCCGCAGCCAGCTGAGAGTCCCAGCTGGCCGACCCCTGGTCTAGAACCTGAGGTCCAGAGCAAGGGATCCATCGACCCTGCACCTCAGGGGTCATTCCTCCTGTGCATTAGATGTTTCAAGACTTAAAGAGCATGTCATTAGGTGAGATGTGGGGGGGGGGGTCATCTTTCTTTAAAATATGTAACTGGAGAATTTTTTTATTACAATTCACTTACCGACATCAGAGACTCCCTGCGGGAATGTATGGGAAGCAGTTTCTTCAAGTGGTCTTCTTTTACGTCGTATGTGCTGCCGGATTCGGCATCGCCCAGGCAGGTTGGGTTGCGATCCATTGATATGGCCCTTCTAGCCAGGATGCCCTGTGGGGTGGATTATGAGTCTGGACTCCGTGCCTGGGAGGCTGGTCCCACCTGGAAGGGTGCTTTCTATGATGCTAACGGACAAGATGAAAGACTCACTGCCAGACTCTCCAGGAGAGAATAGAACTGTCCCAGTGGGTCTGCCACACTTGACTCTTGGCAGGAGAAGAAAGCCTCGTCTTCCTCCCTCGGGGGATCTGGTGGTTTCACCCCGCTGACCTTGCTGTTCGGCAGCCCCACGTGTAACCACTACGCCAACGGAGCTCTAGACCCAACTTTGCTAGAGGGTTCAGCTGAAAACCCCATCCGTTGTTTCCTTGGAGGCATGGTCTGCTAAAAGACAAAAGCAAACCACCTCCGTCACAGCCATCTCTCTCTTTCCGGGCCAGCTTTGATAGGAGCAAGCAGACCTGCTGTGGCTTTGGGACATTTTCGGTTCCTGGCTCTGGACCCTGCATTTGGCTCATCTCTGCCTGAACTTTAGACTTGGAACTGAACGGCACCCATAACCACGTGAGACGATTCCTTACAGCTTCGTGAGGTTCTGTGAGCCCTGGCTGTGATGCACAGAGGGATGGAGGGTGGGGGGTGGAGGGAAGGGGTGAGGAGGAGATGTACTTAAGAGTAGGGAGAAGACTGAGAAATGGAGCCAAATGGCATCTTGGAAGAGGTGGACATTTGGGACATTTTTAATCTCCACTCCTCGGAACGGGACTGGTATGAATTCTTCTCAAATTGATGATTACCGCAAGGGGGAAACGATTTTGAGTGTTAACGGGATCTGAACCCCCAACTTGACTTTTGACATAGCTGATGACTGGAAGAATCTACCCCAGAATAGCTTCTGGCGCCTATTGTTTTAAACTTGAATTTTTTTCCATGACCCAGCTATTTCTTGTGCTGGGTGCCTGGGAAGATGCTCAATATTTACTAGCAGCTCAGGCGTGACCTTGGTTGAATCTGCACACTGGGGAGTATTCCTGAAAACTAGTCGCCTGAGAAAGTGCAGGCATTTCGTTACTCATAGAAGTGATTGTTTCTGATCAACACATCTGACACCTCCTCTAAGGCCCAACTCAAGTATTGCAGCCTTCAGTACGGATGATAGCTTAACCCGCAGTAAGGCCCGACGCCCTGATGCACACCTGGTGCTTGTGTGGTTGTTTAGTGCCTCCGAGCTGGTTCGGACTCAGAGAACACTTGGCACGACAGAAGGAAACACTGCCCACTCCTGGACCAGCCTCAGTTTTTCCTCCGTGCACTCAATTGTTGCAGCCCCTGGGTCAACTCAGTTCCTTGATATCCATCCTTTTTTCCCCTGCTGCTCCACTTGACCTAGCGTGATCTCCTTACCGGGGACTGTTCTCTCCTGACCACCCTTCTAAAGGGCATGAGATGCCCTTTCCTCTAACGAGCACTCTGGTTGTCCTTCTTCCACGGAAGATTTTTTCATTCCTTCGGCAGTCCATTGGACTCTCCATATTCTTCACCAGCACCCTAATTCCAATGCATCCATTCTTCTTTGGTCTTCTTTATTCAATGTTCAACTTTCACATGGATATGAGGTGATTGAAAATACAGTGACCCAGATCAGGCAGACCTTAGTCTTCAAAGTACCTCTTTGATAGTCCCAACCTGACAACACATAGTAGATGACTTTAAATGTTTCATTCAGGAGCTAGGAAGAGTCAATGGTTCAAACCCACTCGATGGAACACAGCAAGAAGATCAGGAGATGTAGGGCGGTCATCCCAATTCTAGCCCATCCGACAGGGTGGCTATAAGTCAGAATTGACTCAGTAATACCCAACAGCCACATGAAGACAGGATCACACCATCACGTAATGGAATTCACGAAGACTTTTTTCTCGTTATCTTTTTCCCAACACTCCCCCGCCCTGCAGCACACAACACTTTCAAACAGTGACAAAAAAATGAGACACCCTTGGAAAGGTCCTGGTGAGTGATGAGAAGCATGTCTGCTGGACTAGATGAATTAATAGAACACAGTTCCTTGAAATCTTCCACATGGGGATATTAGAACACACGGAATAAAAAGGCTAAGCAAGTTTATGAGGCAGAGGAAGGTGTTGAGGACTACATTGATAACTCCAATCATCAAGCGATGGAGAAAGCCTTTAACCAACCCACGGGGACCCTCAAACTGGGTCAGGAGCCATACATACATGTCTGTTGATTGGTTTCTCTTCTATCAGACTGGAAGTGTGTGAGAGCAGGGGCTGTAGCCCTCCTCTCCGTGTCAAGCCCGGTACCTGTGCAAAATGCCAGAAGGCTGCCGCACGTTTCATGGGAAACACGCTATCTTCAAATGCCACTTTTCCGTGAACTTTTTGAAGCACCCTATTGAGTGTATTGAATGGATGGTGAATGCATGAGCGGCCAAACCCAAGGAGTGCTTTTTTTTTGGGGTGATGGTTCGCAGCCACTGGAAACGCTGGCAAGTGCGATTCTGGCAAATGGGGAACAACGGAAACCAGATCAGAGATATTGCCGAGTTTTGTTTACTAAGGAAACTCATTGTGGATACACACTGCAGGATGTAGAAAGTGGAGGGGGAGGGACGCAGCTGTGCAGAGGGCTACACAGCTGGGTGTCTTTGTTTTGTTTTAGACCGTTCTCTTTGTTTTATTTTTTTGTTTTGCTAGGTTCTGGACCACGCTTGTTCAAAAAGAGAAGCTGGGATCTGAAGAAGGAAAAAAGGGAGCGGAGGGCCTAGAGGACAAGGAAGGAAACCGTCAATGTGGCAGCCGCCAAGGGCCATGGTGAAAGGGCACGGGGCCATGGACGCATAGAGTGTAGGGTCCTGGATCAGGCCATGGGTCTGTGGGGGAATTGTACATCACTCCTGGAGGGGCCCGAGGAGGACGCTGAGATCATCCGAGGCCGGAGGTGATGGGCGAGAAAGCAACACGCCCTTTCCAATGGTGATGGTAGAATTGGGACACCCTGAGAAGGCTCTGTTGTATCATGAGAAACATCCCTACCAGGCCAAGGAAATGAGTGAAATCTAGTTCCTTGGAGTCTTGACCCGAATCACACACCACCCAAGTACTTCATCGGTGCTTCTCCGGAGAGGCCGCCCTCCCTTTTCCATGGAGGAGTCCTAAATTTGATGGGCTTGTTAAAGGGGTTAGAACCTGTTAGAAGGGAAGACACCCAAAATAGATTCTATCTGACATTTCTAACTGATTTGGAGTCCTTTTGGAGTCCTTCTACCACAGAGTGAGCACACTAGGTTGACTGGTGTCTCCCAAAACTCGTGTCTGCCCGGGATCTCAGAAAATAACTTCATCAGGGATAAGCTTTTGAAAATGTGGTGGCATTAAGATGAGGCTCTCCTGTACTACGGTGGCCAGAATGTTCTGAGTCTCTGCACATTTTTTTTTCTTTTGCACATTTCAGTAAAATATTTGACTTTGTCTTCTTGTGCTTCCCTTAGAAATTTTCTGTGCAGCTTTTTAGCTTCATCATTTCTTCCATTTGCCTTTAGCTACGCTATGATTAAGCCCAACTTTCAGAGTCTCCTATGAAAATCAGTTAGATGTGTGTGTGTGTGTGTGTGTGTGTATAAAATCACACATGATATAATTGGACTGGACTGGAAATCCAATTTCAAACCTATATTCAGCAGGGGCTTCTCCTGACTGGTGTGGTTTCAGAAGCTGATGAACCCAGGATGGGCACAGGCAGATGACCCTAATGTCACCAGGTGAGGCTTGTGACGAGAAAGGCTCCAAATGGCCTCAGGGGACAGGTAGGTAGTCGTAGAGGCGGCAGTTGGCTCCAGTTCAAAGAACCAGAGGTCGATGAGCCAGTCGCAGGATCCAGATTCAACAAAACAGTGAGCCAGCGTCCTCATAGCTTGCTTTAGGAAACTTCCTTTAAGTGCATCAAGGCCAGGGCCAGAATAAAGGGGTTGCACTCCACTCTTATCTTCTCACAACTTATTGGCTACCCACCGCAGATACCATTATGAAGTCGATGACATTGTATTACATAAGGTCATGGCGGATTGCTAAGAGCTTCACTTCCCAACAACTGAGAACCCTGACCCAGCCAAACTGATGCAAAACCTAACTTCCCAGTTCCCTTCTCCAATTGACCAGCCCTCCATTGAGTTTCAATGTCATTATCAAGGTGTCGACTTGCCAACCTAGTGTGGTGTCACACACAAATTTAATGTCCACACTCTGCAGGCAAACGCACCAGGAAGAAGGGTGCTCATTGGCTCTTAGGTTGGTCCCACCCCTCCACACACACACATTTTTCTTTCTATGTCTGCTGGGTTATTTCACCTCAACAAAAAATGAATGCAAATCTAGAAAGAGAGAAGGTTATTTTGGAAGCAAAATACCGAGCCTTTTCTGTTTCACCAAATAGCAATAAAGCCTGAAACGCCACCACCATGTTGCCTGGCAACCTGGCAAAATATTGTTCTGATTAAACAAAAACTATCTGGGGTAAATTCGCAGTGAAATGACTGAAAACCATTATGTTTTCCTGTATTCCCCTATGAGGACTTGAGCAGCAGACACCTTGAGTCAGCTCACCCCTCAGGAAAAGAAAAAGAAATGCACAGACAGAGTCCAGGAATCGAGGACACACTGGACTGGGCTCAGAAGTCTGGGCAAATCTTATACCCTTTGAAGGATTCCATTTGTTTCCGTCTGCAAAGAGAACAAGTGGAATGAATGAGCTCTGACATTTCCTGATTCCAAAGAAACAGTAAAACCAGGGAACACAGGACCGGCCTACACACACACACACACACACACACACACACACACACAGTAGCATTTATTATACTCGGATGTGCCAGGAACAATGATAGAACAAACATAGAAATACCTTCTAGAAAGTCCTGCAAGATGACTACCGTGAGTCCCGCCCGGTCCAACTAAAGCAATGTCTTTGTGGAAATCTGAAAAGAGCACACGATGGATGAAGCTATCCAAAAAAAGGGAAGCTGGACTAGACCATGAGCACAGCAGGAATGAAGCTTGAAAGAGGATCATGCGGCTGCTGCATGCAGCTCTACCTCTTACTGGTTGTCTATTGCTTGGGGTCTTCATGCCTCACTCTCACCCTCCCTGTGCGAGAACAGAAACCGTCTACATCCCTCCTGTGGCTGGGGTAGGAAGGAGATGAATTGGCCAGGTCCTGACGACAGGGGCAGACACAGGCACTATTGTTATTTCCCACATATCCAGTTGTTCATTCCACTGCTGGGGTCATATGGGGATGAGTTCACGTCCCCTTCCCTTCCTTCCGTTCCATTTTAACTCTCTCACTTGCTCAGAACTTGTTACGTATTGAGAATTAGCTGGAGGTTTACGGAGCAAGTCGGTTTAGGCCAGCGCCACCATGAAACATCACTTAACCTTTCCGTGTTTGCTATTTTCCTTCCTCCTTCACTTCTAAACTTTCTGAACACTCTGTTTGGGTCAACGCTGCCCCTTCGATCTCCAACGGTTGATTTTTCTCATGTATGTTTATCGTACGCCTGTGACGAGTCCCTTCCAGACAGGCCTATCGTTTGGCTGAAAATTAAACCATGAAGGTTGAGTTCACGTCCAGATCTGAAGGATGATCAAGGCCAATGTCTCAAGGGTTCCGCCAGTCTCCATCAGATCAATCAGTCTGGTAAAGCTTTCTAACCCCTCTACTTTTCAGTTTCCTTATTTATAATACTCATTAATGCATACAGTGCCTGTGTGAGGATTAAATGAGATCATGCTGGTGACGTACACACAAAATACCGCTCAAAAATGACAGAAGGGTAACTACAAATCATTATTTTCTAGGCTTCCCTAATAACTTCCTTTACTATTTCTTTAGTTTGTCAAGAAATTCCAATGGGTGAGGGGGGGAAATAATCTTGTCTACAAATGGTCCTGGAGCAACTGGATTTTCACATACAAAAGAATGTTGTAGGATCCATACCTCACACCCTACAAAAATAAATGAACATATAAATAACTCAAAAGGATCAAAGATCCAAATGTATGAGCTAAAATGATTCAACTCTTCGATGAAGACATAGATTTCAATTTTCTTGGTTTGGGCTTTGATGATGATTTCTTAGATATGATAAAAGCATGAGCAGCAATCAAATCAAATTGGACGTCATCAAAATTAAAAGTCTTTGTGTTTCAAAGGACACCATGAAGAAAATGAACAGATAATTCAAACAGCGGGAGGGGGAAACAGCATGGGAAATATTAGACGATTTGGAAGACCCAATCTATAGACCTCCAGATGGATCCCCTCCTCATCTTCCAGGAGAAGCAGCAGGGACTGGGAATGGAACTGCCCAAGGACCTCCCAAGACAAAGACAAACTGGAGGAGAATTCAGGACTGAATTCTGAATGCATGTGAATTCCATGCACCCTTTCTCTTCTTCAAATTCAAAGTTGATGGGCTCTCTGAAGATGCAGATAAACAGAGTACTCACACTTCCCTCACCCCAATAAAACAGAAGTAGGTCACACTGTAAGTAGAAGTTACTCAAGTCCAGTTACATGAACCATGATGTCTACCTGTAAGAATTCACATTAGAGGGTTTGGAAGATGGCCCCCGAGGGACTTAATCCTCAGAAACTAATGAATGAACTACTCAATCAACCGTCCATAAAATGAAAGGATTCTTGGTGTGATATTCAAACATCTGAGGTTAGGTCAGAAATAAAATCTTGAAGCTCTGTTTTGAGTTCTCTTTAAAATTACAAATGTCTACTTACAGCATTATTGAATTAGCAATTCCTCCTAAGGTCAAAGTGGATGTGTGTGTGTGATTTGGGAGAAAGACTTCAAAGATAATAAGATTAAAAAGTAAACTCCTCCCCTATCATTCTTTTCATTGTTCCCTTCTTTCCTTGTTCCTCCTCCTCCTCTTCCTCTTCCTCCCTTCCTACACACCCCCTTGCATTCTCAGAAACCTGTGAAAATACAACAAGGCTGTTCATAGTTCTAAGTCAGAGTCTATGGCAGACTGTATTTTCCAAAAATGGCCAAACTAATCTGTATCCCCACCCATCATTACAGAGTAGTATTGACAATTCCCCCATCAAAATATGGACCTTCTGGCCCCAAAACATCTGAATCAAGGCCATAAAAGACAGACTAGCTTCCACCTGGCTCTCTTACTTTGGGACATATGTGTGTCACGAGTGCCATGAGTCACCATGTAAGAAATTGGGCTGCCCTAAAGTTGCTCTCCTGGAGAGAACTGGGTGGACATAACACAGAGAGAAAGACTTGAGAGATTGCTGTTGTTCCCGTCCTTAGCTGTTGGGAGTCTTTTAAGCTCAAGTACCAGACACGTGCAAGGAGTGAGTCCTCAAAGGAATGGAGCCTCCAGTCTCCAGTTGCCCCATTCAGTATGATCTCTGCCAAATCCTGCCTAGACATGAGGTTTGTGAGCAATGTAAAGGTGGTGGTTATGGTGGTGGTTGTGCTTGGACACCTAGAACACCCAGTTTTCGAGTGAATATTACAGGTATGTAACTGGAAGAGTATCCTTGCCCTACTAACAGGAAGAAGCTCGTCTACCAAAGTAGAAATCTTCAGCTTCTTTCCCATCACACCTTAATTATTCTCCAATCTCAAAGCCCTTTTCCTCTTTGTAGAGCCCCTCCCCGCTGGCAGGGAATGTGTTTCTACAGTGTCTGCCCCTCAATGACTATTGCCTTTGGGACAAGACTCCAACAAGGAGAAGGTGAGGCTAGTTCCTCTGAAATGCCTTCCAAGGAAGCATCTATGGGACTATCTCCACCCCCAGATATCTCTTGCTGGAGCTGTCTTTGACTTCTGCAAAGGGAAGATGCCAATCCATTCATTGACTTTTAAAAGCAAAACCACAGACCATGGATGAGTCTTCAAAAGTGTTGAATTCAACAATAGAGAGCGACAGAAAGAGAGAGAGAGAGAGAGAGAGAGAGAGATATGAGGGCACAAAGTAAGATATCATGTATATGAAGTTCAAAATCAATGAGACAAAATAAGATTTTAAGGATTCATACCTATAGTAAATTATGAGGAGAAGAAGAAAGAGAATGACAAACACAACATTCCAGTGAGGGCAGGGAATGAGATCAGGCACACAGGTAGTTCTTAAGTGAAAGGCAGGATGAAGGGTGTTTCACTCATTACACACATGGCTATTGTAGGTTGCCATTGAGTAGTTGTGACTCATGATGACTTCATGTGTAACAGAACAAAATGTTGGCCCATTCTGGGCTATCTTCATGAAAGTTGGTATGTTCAAGCCCATAACTGTGGTTACGACACCAATCTAGCTTCCTGGTGGTGTAATGGCTATGCACTAGGCTGTTAACCTCAAGATCAGCAGTTCGAAACCACCAACCACTCTGCAGGAAAAAGACTAGCTTTTCTACGCTCGTAAAGAGTTAGAGTTTCAAGATATCACCGAGGCAGTTCTACCCTGTCCTACAGTGTCTCTCTGATTCAGAATCGACTCCATAGCAGTGCCTTTGTTGGACTTTTTGTTGGTGGGCTGGTTAGTAAGCCTTCAGGGACCCTCCACTTTACCAATGATTTCGAGCCAATAGTTTTGCCTGGTAACATGTCCAGATTATGCACATTTCAGTCTCACTGTGCTCCCTTCGAAGGGGTATTCTGATCTCATTTCTTCTAAGACGCATGCGTCTGCTCTCTCAGAAGTGACCAGAACACAGTCAGTGTTCTTCACCAGCACCAGAGAACATCACAGTTCAGTTGTGAGAACCTATGGCACACAACTGAATTTACATATTCCTTTGTGGTGCATATATATTTAATATCACATAAAAGCAGGATTGTAAATCATGGCGAGACTAATAAATTACCTTCACTTGGAAAAAGAATGACAGTGGACTAGGCAGATACACTGTGCCAACTCTAGAAACCAAGTAAAACAATAAGGATGACAATTCTGGAACCCAGAATGCCTATGGAAAAGGTAAAGCAGATCAAGTACCAGTGACAGGAAGAGACTGAACAAATACAGATGAGGGGAAACGTACAGGGGTTACACCTTGGGCTGCTAACCACCAGGTCCGCAGCTCGAAACCACCAAACACTCAGCAGGAGAACGATGAGGCTTTCTACTCCTATAAAGAGTTAATATTGGAGATCCACAGAGATAATTCTTCCCTGTCCTATAGGGTGGCTACAAATCAGAATATACTCTACGGTGGGTGGGTTTGAGGAAACATACGGAGGGATAAACTGTCAACCAGCGCAGTACCAACATTTGGAAGTACTGCAAGCAGGATTCTGATTGGCCCAGGACCAGATAACTGAATCTGCTTGCCCAAGATCTGTGATCAGAGAGGTGTGAACAGTCAGAGACATGTTCCCCTGCCACCCCAGGCAGCCAGTCCAACCATTCCCCACTGCCAGTTCTGTGTGGTTTTTAAAAAAGAATTCTCCTTCTCCGTTCGGCCCACCCACCCCCACTTTTTTACTTTCTTCCTCTCCCTTGGCAGAGCAGAAGCCCCCATCTACTGTCATTCCCACAGTCAAAGTGTTAGGCTGGGTGATCTAGAGAAACCAAACCAGCAACACTCGTATATGTAAGAATTTGAAAGCAAGGTGTGATCTTATGTCAAGAAGGCATCTCGGCCCAGTGCAACTTCAGTGCAAAGGTCAGATGCTGGCCAGAACATTCTCAGACTCACATAGCTGCAGCAGACGGGGAGGCGGGATGTAGAAACCCACAGCCTGGTGGCGCAGAGTCCTGAGGAGCTGGGGTCCATGGAAGCAGGCCAGGGCGCTGACAGCTCTCAGGTTTGGGCAACCCACACGGGCCGCCCCGGGAGACAGGGAGAAAGTCCTGGCAAAAAGGGAAGGTGAAGAGGCAGAGAGCGGGGTTCCCCAGTGTCTCTTATTAAAAAGCCACACCTTTCAGGAGTGACATCAGGCTGCAACCTGATCGGCAGGTTGGACTCCACCCCCACACAGGGTAGCTGGATATAAGCTCTAACAGCCACAATTACCATGCCCCTCCCCTGTTCTGTGGAGCAAGATCGATGTTCAACTCCCTGCCATGTTTGGCCACTGGTACGGTGCTGTTTCTTTCTCTGCCCCCAGCCCTTCTTCTCACAAACCCCCTCTTCCCCTCACCTAGTTTATTCTCTTTGTACTTTGGGTTTGTTTGTTTGTTTTTTTATCCTCTCTCCTTCCCTTCCTCCTCCTTAGGAAATTTCTGCACAACCGGCGCCCACCCCGCACCAGCCCCTGCGGTCGGAGCACGCTCCCCTCACCCTCCCGTGCCCGCAGCGCACGCTTCTCTGAGAGCCGCCTGCCCTCCAGCTGCAGCCGGCTGCTGTGCCGCCTCTGACTTTTGCCATCCCATGCTTCCTTTCTTCATCGTCCTTCCCTCTCCGTGCTTCATGTTATTGCTGTTCTCATTTTTCATTTCCCTCTGCCTCCCACTTTCTTGTCGCGCCGCTCTCAGCAGCCGCCGCTGCCACGCCTGAGCCTCTGGGTTGCGCAGTGCCCGCTGCCGGGTATGGCGGCTAAGGCATGCGCCAGCACCGTGCCACCTCGGCTATCTGGGGCTTGTTTGGTTCTCTTCCCTTTATGTTTTCATGTTTCTCTTCCCCCCTCCCTTTTCTACTTAGATCTTGCTTTTTCTCCATCCCTGGTCGTCCCTTATTTCTTCCTCTGCCTCCTCACCTGCGTCTTCATTTTTCTTCCTTGCGCACCGCAATCTTAACCACCACACCCATCCACCGGCCACCCCACTCACAACGTGTATGCCTCCGCCTGATGTACCTCCACTGGATGGATGCCAAGCAGTGGTCAAAGTCCTCCCAGTCCGACATGTTCTGGGCCACTCTCCACCACTAGAGACCAGAGGTATGGGCCCACAGGCCCACTGTTGCCAGATCCCACCAGAATATATATATATTCATATATATGCATATTCATAAGCATATTAAATCATATATATATGACAGATAATTAGTCCACACAGCAGCACAGAGGGCTCAGTTCAACTCACCTTTGTATAACAGATAGTATACTAGACGTTCTTCAATTTGTGAGGGCTGCTCGGTCCACAGTCAAGGAACCAGACAGCTGATTCTTCCCCAGAGCAATGCAGGCAGTTCATCCATCTCTCGGGAAACAGCAGGTTGGGTCACCAACATTCCCCAGCTCAGGAGCTTAGGGAAGCAGGCCCAGATGGGATATGGAACTCAAGCAATGAAAGCTAACAAGATCCAACAGGCTCAAGTTCAATGTACACACCAGCAGCGTGGCAAAGCAGGTCTGGAAGCAACCTCAAGATCTAGCCACATGATCCGTGGGTTGGCGGTCCCCAGTTCACGTAGCTCACAAACTGAGGCAGAGAACTAGCTAAAGCAGCCGTATGCTGGTCCAATCACCAAAGAGAAAGAGAGGGGGGCGGGCCTGGCAGAGCCATTGATCTCCTTGCCCTCCAATCAAATCGTGACCTGATTAATCCCACATGTGCCTATTCACCAAGTTGGCACCATAAACCTACCTATCATGGAAACACAACAAAAATCCAGGGCGAGGCAAACCGCAGGCTCTAGCCCTGGCCTTCTATCCCTAAGAACTTCCACTGGAGACCCAGGCTCTTTCCCTGAACCTCCTTACTGCTCCCTGCCCATGTCTCCCATCCATCATACCCTCGGCCTTCTCGGAGCAGAACACTACTCTTGCCTTCATACTCAGTACCTTCCAGTGACTCATTGTGGGCCCTGCCTTAAAATCTAGAGGCTAATTCTTCCACCTGGTGTTCAGTGTCCTCCTTTATTCTGATCTTTTAGGCCAGTTTGACCCCCCTGCTTTAGGTCAGTGGTTTTCAACCTTCCTAATGTCACAACCCTTTAAAATTTTCCTTATGTTGTGGTGCCCACCCCCCCTTTCCCCAACCCCGCCATCAAATTATTTTCATTGCTACTTCATAAATAATTTTGTTACTGTGATGAATGGGGTGACCCCTGTGAAAGGGTCATTTCACCCTCCATGGGGTCACTACCCACAGTTTGAGAACCGCTGCTCTAGGCCCCAAGATAGCCCATGACCCCTGACCTCTGTGTCTGAGTCTTGTGCTTTCCTTTGCCTCTCTCCCACTTCTCCATGTCTCCCCCACGTCCATCCCTGAATGTCCATATTAAATGCACCACTGTCCTGAGGCCTTTTCTGACGCACCATCTGTCAA
>PVJH01029340.1:0-26184 GCA_004026705.1 Nesogale talazaci
CTGGTTTCCTGCCTGTGCTGTGTGTGGACCTGGCTTTTGAGGTCTTGGCCATTCAAGGTAAGCATGCTACAGAGAGAGAGAGAGAGAGAGAGAGAGAGAGAGAGAGAGAGAGGCATTTATAGAGGTCTAAATATAGGCATGTACACATGTAAATACATTTGTATATGATGATGGGGAAATAGATTTATGTGCACATATTTATAGGTTCAGTATTAAAGCAGCAGATGGGCATTGGGCCACCACTCAAGTAATTCCTCAATGCAAGAAGAGTTTGTTCTATTAAATTGACACTCCATGATGCTCACCTTCCTAACATGATCACAGAAGGCAAATGTGTGCATAGGCAATTATGGTGAAGAAAGATGATGGTGCCCCACTATCAAAAGATATAGAGTCTGGGGTCTTAAAGGCTTGAAGGTAAACAAGCAGACATCCAGCTCAGAAGCAATAGAAGCACATCAGCTTGTGTGACCAGGAGGAGTTGAAGGGATCAGGTATCAGACATCAAAGAACTAAAAAAAAATTATTATTGCAAATGAGGAGGAGTACAGATAGGGGACTCAAAGCCCATCTGTAGGGAATGAACTTCCCCTTAGAGAGGGGTTGCAGGCAGAAGATGAATCAGTTAGGGTGCAGTGTAGCAAAGATGAAGCATACGACTTTCCTCTAGTTCTTCAATGCTTCCTCCTTCCACTTTCACAATCCCAATTCTACCTTATAAATCCATCTAGACCAGAGAATGTACATTGGTACAGATAGGAGCTGGAAACATAGGGAATCCAGGACAGATGATTCCTTCAGGACCACTGCTGAGAGTGGCATTACTGGGAGGGTGCAGGGAAGGTGGGGTAGAAAGGGTGAACCGATTATAAGGATCTACATATAACCTCCTTCATGGGGTATGAACAACAGGAAAGTGGGTGAAGGGAGACATTGGACAGTCTAAGATATGACAAAGTAATAATAATTTATAAATTTTCAAGGGTGTATGACAGAAGGAGGATCAGAGACGAAGGGGAAACATGAGCTGAAGCCAAAGCCTTAAAAAGAAAGCAAATGTTCTGAGAATGATGAGGGCAACAGATATACACATATGCTTGATACACAATGGACTTATGTACGGATTGTGATGAAAGTTGTATGAGCTTCCAATAAAAGGATTTAAAAAAATTAGGTAAGACCATTTAAATAGTTATACCGTCTTCCTATTATTTAAACTATAAGAAGGTAGTGCTACTACTAATTGTAATATAATAAGGTAAATTCTACATTGATTGCCCAGTAGTATTGTTCGCTTTGAATATTCCTGTTCTGTTTAAGAATCATAGATTCTTCTTTAAATTGAAATAATAAGCTGCCATCTCCCTCCATCATATGCTAGGTAATTTTGGCAAGAATTAGGCAGTTTTTTGACAATTTTTAAAAAGATATAAATAATTTAGAATAACAATTAAGAAGACCTGACTTTGAGTTTATTCCCTTCTCTCTTCATCTATTTGCCAAATAATTAATCTTTTAAAATTCTTTTTATATCCTGGGTTTGATTTTGAAAATATATGCAATTATAAAGGAGGAACAAATATCAAGGTACTTAGTCCTTTTCAATTTTTATTTACTATGTTATAGAGGGTAAGTAAAAAGATATTGCTCCTAGGATTTTCATACATGTTTTAACTATGTTTCTGAGATCAATGGCTGAATGCAGGAAAATTCTTTCAATACTACACTTGTCTCACTTTTACTTGGGCTCTTTTAAAAAAACAATGGTCCAAACAATTGAACAACCTTTAAGGGCATATATTGAGCTATTGAAATTTAAGGTGGAGAGTTCAATTCTGATGTTTCTGGTGATGGTTTCTTGGGAATCCATAGAGATAAGCCCAGTGGATTTTCTCAGGGAGCACAAGGTGATTACACAGGCTTATTTGTTCTGAAGCATTATAAGAACATTGGAAACTGCTTTGGTGAGATAAAGGTTAGGAAAGTTACAGTGAGTAGTTTCCCTGCCCCCCCCCCTCCCATGACTGTACCTGATCATTGTTTGAGGGCACCAAAAGCTGTCCTACAAGGATTTGTTACCAAGTTCCCACATCCGCACTGCAGTCTTCACCTTGTCTCTTCAAACTTTGTTGTCAAAACTCAAAGAATATTTGAAAGGAACACAATTCAGTACCAAAAGGACCCCCATAGTGCCATTTTGACAAGATGTAAAAGGACACAGAATTCTCCTGGGAGAAATTAAAGAAACAGTGGCACCACATTCAGAAGTAGATAGGTTAGGATTTCTACTAAGATGAGGAAAAGAGGCAGAGAATCTGTTCAGACGTTCTATAGTGGACATCAGAAACTAAAGGACATAGAAATGAATGCTAATCCTGAATTCTGAGATTCAGAGGAAATGATAGAGAAATTGATAAACTATCAACTAGGGGAAGAAGCTAAGCAAAACTAAAAGGAACAGGAAAGGATATTATCAGCTGGCTTGGCACAGAGTCCTCATTTTGAGCATTTTCAAGTAGTGTGCTGATGAAGGAAGATCTGGTGATTATCTCTGCTTGCCCACAGTGAGACAAGAAATGTGCAGCACTCTTCTTCATCCCTGCCGGAAGTGTAACCTGGCCCATATTCACCAATCCAGCTCCCTTGACCTTAACACCTCCCCTGAGATCAGAGAGGAGTACCTTCATGAATTGGGTGCAGAGTAAATGCTACTTTTACGTTTGGAAGCAGGCGTCCTATACCTCCACAAGTCAGCAGGACATGTATAAAGACCAAGATGGGCAACCTGTCCCAAACTACTATATAAACTGGCAAAGACTCCTGGGCTCAGGTCTCTTGTTCCCAGGCACCTACAATGTCAGGAACCTCACCCAGGAGCAGACACCCTTCTGTGCTGATGGAGTGCACCAACTTATACCGAATGCTCCAGTTTCTTTCTCTTATTCTTCTTCCATGTGTTTTCTGATTTCCTATTCTTCTTTCTTCCATTTCTCTTTATTTTATTTAACCATTTTTCAGGCACCCATCCCCACATTTCTTATTTAGTGCTTTCGTTTTCTTTCCCACATGCCATCATTTTTATTTCATTTCTATACTACTTGATAGTGGAATAGAAAGGGGGAACCAATTTCAGCGATCTACATATAACCCCCTCTCTGGGGTATGGACAACAGGAAAGTGAGTGAAGGGACACATTGGACAGTGTATGATATAAAAAGTAATAACAATTTGTAAATTATTAAGGGTTCATGGAAGAGGGATGGGGGAGGGGAAGAAAATATGGGCAACTGATACAGGGGGGGCCTAAGTGGAGGGAGGATGTTTTGAGAGTGATGATGGCAACAAGTGTGCAACTGTGGCCTGCATACAATTGACGTATGTGTGGATCGTGATGGGAGTTGTAAAAATCAATGAAAAGAAGGGGGAAAGAGGAGCTTATACTAAGCGCTCAAGTAGAAAATATTTGGAAATATATATGGCAACATGTGTACAAATATGATTGATATGAATGATGTGTTGAATATTATAAGAGCCGTAAGAGCCCCCCGTGAAATCATTAAAAAGAAAAAGGAAAAAAATTATTTCTTTTCTGGTCATTGCTTCATTATTTCCTCTTTTATCTTTTCTCATAATTTCTTTCTTTCAGGCCTGAGACAGACTACCACTGCTCAGAGCCTCATGCAGCCCCATCCAGAGGGCAAGAATCAACATTGACTACTGCACTGTTTGATCAGGGAGACATAATGACGAGCATTCCTCCACCTCATTCCATTTTTAACTACCTTACATGAACACTGAAGAGTGAGCTTTGCATATATTCTCTTCTTCTATTACCAGTAAGCAGGTGGTGAGTATCTAAGTCTTGCAAGTCTTAAGCTAGTCAGCACAGTAGCATCCCTTCCTCTCTCAGATATACTGAAGCAAAACAAAGCAATACGAAAGCAAAACCTGGACAAAACACACCAGCATACAATTACCAATCAAATAAAAATACAACACCACATTGTCTTAGAGACAACAATCTCAGTACACATGATTAGACAAGAAAAAGTGGATCAAACATATAACTATGCAAGAGTCTGACCTTTTCTGAGAAAGAAATAGAATTAGCGAAACATGATAAGGAATTAACAAGAACAATGGTAAGGTACCTCAATTATATTGAAAGAAATACCTATGAAGCAAACAGATGAAACTAAGAAAAACACAGACAAAACTCTAACTCAAGCAAACAATAAAAGAACAACCTGAAAAAATAAATGGAAAATTAGAAACCATAGAAAATAGCACCTAACCATCCAGAACAGCGATTCTCAGCCACAACCCCTTTGGGGGATGAATGACTCCTTCACAGGGGTGGCTGATTCACAAGAATAGCAAAATTCCAGTTATGAAGTAGCAATGAAAAGAATTTTATGGTTGGGGGTCACCACAACATAAAGGAACTGTATTAAAGGGCCAGAGCATTAGGAAAGTTGAGAACCACTGATGCAGAACATTAGTCCTAAGATTATGCTTTGTAAGGTCAAAAGAGAGAATGGAGTCGTTGAAAGATGGAACGTGTAAGATTTAAGACAATTCTCTCAATACTAATTGTGTTAGACTAGGTTGTGTAGACCTTGACAAGAGGACAATATTGGGGACACACAGCAGGGAGTGAGTTCGGGCTGGCCACTCCACAGTAAGGCAAACAGAAGGAAAAATAACAGATCCACAATGGGAGCAAAGCCAGCCATAAATCCCCTGAGCTGCCCCCCAAATAGACTTCAGTCTGGGAGGGGCAGTTCCTCGGATCCTTCAGGACTGGTAGGGAGATAATCATAAAGATCATTGGACAGACCTCGGATTATGTATCATTTATACTTGAATATAAGCCAACCTCCATCACTGAGGCGCCTAATTTTACCACAAAATAACTGCAATAAATATGTGCTGAAAAATTCGCCTTACACACAAGTATATACGTATGCTTTTTTTGATTTTTGCTAAGGTTTTTTTCCTTTCTCTTTTTCTTCAATCGTTTGTTTTCTTTACATAAATGTTATTTTGCCTACTTATTTAAAATAGGCATGGGAAGCAAACCCAGAGAGAAAGCAACAGGACCAATAGTTTCAGAGATATTTGAGGGGAGGAGGAGGTGGGAGAAGAGAGCAGTGAGCAAACAAGGCCACAGACAGGGGAACAACTAGGGAATTAAATAAACAATGAGGAGGACATGGAGATTGTGGTCGTGTTTGAGCAATAGCCTTCTTGCTGACAGGAATTACTAAGCAGCAGAAGAATTGTGAGCATAATGGTGGGGCGGCATCATGAGTGGTGCAATCAGTAATTACTTAACACTCTCAGACATTTTTGAACGCTCAGTTTATTCACTGCAAACACACATCAAACAATCTACTAATCTTAAAATTAACTAAATAGCAAAGGATAAGAACAAAAATAATCATAAGGGCATGGTAACAGTACTCTTCATACAAATTATTCTAGCCTAATTAGGACTAGTCTCACAGTCCCAATAAGCATTGCCTTCATCGGTGTACTCACCACAGGTAAAGCTGGAGAGAACAGGGGTTGATGTCTCCTTGGTCCTTAGCTTTCTCAAATACTTAGGTTCTTTGGTTTCAGTAATAACGTCAGCTAGTCCTTTCACATCTTTTGGAACTTGTGTGGCATCCCACCAGTCTTTTTCAGGGTCCACCATACTTTTGGGGTTGGCTCTTCAGGCCATCTGTTGGTTCTGGCTTCTGGTCAATTTTGAGTCAGGCCTGAGTGTCACATTAATATTTCTTCTTTAAAAAATGGAGCTTCATGTGTTGCTTTCTATAATGTGGCTCATTCATCTTGCAAGATAGTGCAGCGTCTTGCAAGGAAGTTCTGTGATGCTCTCACCAGGCAGGAGGAAGATAAAAGTTAAGCAGAGGAAAGATCTACACTCTTGGTCCCTGCAGGGGGACAGGGGATCCTCAAGTCCAGTGGGCAGAGATGAGGGGACCCAAGGAGCAAATCCGAGCTGGCAGGTGGGTGGGTCCAAATGGAGCTCACAACCTGCTTTGGCACATGCAGCCTGGCTTCCTCCCAGCTCACGGTTTCCCAGTTTCAATCGGTGATTTACTACGGGAGCAGCAGAGTTCCAGAGAGAAATGTGAGCTGCCTCGGCCTTGCTCAGGGTACAAGACCACGTCTTGCAACAGCGGCCTGTTCTCCTTGGCCCAAGTGCTAAGGCATCCTTGGACAGTGCCAACAGTTCAGCCCGTGACTGCTCAAGAGGTTCAGGGTTCGAGTCCACCCAAAGTTACCTTAGAAGAAAGCCTGCATCATCTCTTTTTGAAAGAGGGAAGCCATTGGAAGCCCACGGGGACACAGGTCTACTCTGACACACTTTCTTTTTGCTGCAGAGGTCACCAGAGAGCCTACACATCCGGGGAGTACCACACACAGCCCAAAGTCCCTAATTCATGAAGGGATGAAGAAACTCTCATGGTGATAAGGGAAAAAAGGGGAAGAGGGGTTCCTCAGTAGCAGTGAGGTCTTATTCAACAGAGAAACCCTCATTAAACACCCACAGCAGTTCTCAACCTGTGGGTTGTGACCCCTTTGTGGGATAAATGACCCTTTCACAAGGGTCACCCAATTCATAACAGTAGCAAACTCACAGTTATGAAGTAGCAATGAAAATAACGTTATAGTCGGAATCACAGCATGAGACTCTGTATGACAGGGCGGTGGCATAAGGAAGGTTGCATTAGAATGAATAACCTGAAGTGGCCCAGGGTTTTCCAAAGAACGTTCAGGAAATGCAAAGCACAATGTTGTGTGAAACTACGAATAAACAGAAAAATATACAGCACAGTGGGATATTATAATCAGACAGATGGTAGGTAGGTAGATAGATGATAGATAGATAGATAGATAGATAGATAGATAGATAGATAGATAGATAGATAGCTATGTCAGATGGATAGCTGTGTGGAAAATGGAGTAGACAGTCAGACAAATCTTTATAGAAACAGATGGTAGTTTTGAAATTGCTGTCAATCCAGTCCCAATTCATATCAACCCCAAGTCAAACGGAATGACACAATTCCCTGTCTTGCAACATTCTCACAATTGTTATCTTTGATCTGATGGTTGCAGCCAATGCCTCCATCCACCTAATTAAGCATCTTTTCTTTTTTTCTGACCCTCTCTTTTACCAAGTATGTGGTACTTTGACAACAACCAGTCTCTCTTCATCACCTGTCCAAAGGCGGAGAGACAAAATCTTATGATCTTCACTTCTAAGTAGCAGTCTGGCTCTATATCTTCCAAGACAGACTAGATTTTCCACCTGGTTGTTCCGGTGTACCTTTAGCATTCCTTGTCAATGCCATAATTAAAATGCATTGGTTTCACTTATTCACTGTCCACTTTTTATATTCACATGAGGCAATTGAAAAGATCATGTATTTGATTAGGCTCAAGTCCTTAAAGTGCCATCTTTGTTTTTAATATTCTAAAGCGGCCCTGTGCAGCAGATTTGTCCATGCAATATGTCATTTGATTGCTTGACATCTGCTTCCATGAGCACTAAATATGGGTCCTATTAAAATGAAATTATTTATGATTTCAATCTTGTGTTCCCTTTATCCTGATAGATAGATGACTAGCTAGATAAGTACATAAGAAAGTACATAAGAACATCTCCCCCACCCCACCAAAAAAAAAAAAGTGCCACTTTTCATTAACTTCAATTCATGGCAAGCCCAGATGTATCAGAGTAGAATCGAGTTTAATGGGGTTTCTGATGACTTACTTTCTGGAAAGAGGTCACCAGAACTTTCTTTTGAGGCATCTCTGGGTGGATAGTTACTTATAAAATTTTGTTTAGCAGCTCAGCATGGAAAGTGTTTACACCCATAAGGTACCCCTCCACATGTAGTTTTACCAGGAGGAGTGTTATCCATCTTTAAGCAGACTCTTACAGGGGAAGGTAATGGAGATGAATGCAAAATGAAGGCAAGATGCAGAAAAATTAAACAATTGGGAATCTATTATGGAATTTTGATAAGAATGTACTTTATTTCCAGTGACTCTGTAGGTAAAAGATTGGGCTACTAATCAAAAGGCTGTGAGTTCAAACATACCAGCAACTCCGCGGAGAAAATAGAGTTACTCTGCTCCAGAAAAAGTGTATAGCCTTGAAAAACTCACGGAGCAGTTTTACTTTGCTCTATTGTCAGACATAAAGGAAGAAAGTCACAAAGGAAACAAAATTGTGTGCTCTTTGGATTTGTACAGTTTATATAAAAATTAAATTTCATATCTAAAAAAGTCATTGCAAAAATTGTACAAACAAAATTAAAAGTCTAATTTGGGGAAAATACGTACAAAATAAATAACAGAGGCTCATTTTCTGTGCCATTTTAGAGAATCTTACAAACTAGGAAACATTTATAATTCTGAAATTTCATAGAAGAATAAAACTAGCTAGTCATTTTATTAAAAGTTGCTCAAAGTTATGCATAGGGAAAAAATATAAACACAGGTGACTTGTCAGCTTATTAAATAGATTCAAATTGCAATGTTTTAGGATGTCCAACACTAGTAAGCAAAGGGATCCTGGGAATTTTATATACTAGTGATAATAGTATGATTAATATAGCAGTTTTAATGATAATGTGACTATATTAATAAAAGTTCAAAATGTCTATTATATTTGATTAGACGTCTAGGAAATGGTCCCATGGATTTATTAATACATTTGTGGAAAGATACATACATTTAATAGATGAGTAATTTAGGCAATATACCTAACCTCGATATGTCTCAATTTTCTTATTTGTAAAGATAACATCATAGCAGTACCTACCACATAAAATTAGTGTGATAGCTGAGCCCCGGTGGTGTAGTGGTTGTGCGTGGGACTGCAGCCCACTGGGTGGGCGGTTCAAATCCAGCAGCAGCTTTCCAGAAGCAAGGCTGGGCTTCCCACTCCCACCAGAAGGCAGTGATAACTCCCCCCCGCAAAAAAAAATTAGTGTGATAATTAAATAAATTCTATATAATTCACTTCGAATATAAAACACACTTAGAATACAATAATAATGATAATAGCATGAATAAGAACACTAATATTAGTTTAACTGAAACTTGTATTTATAGCAACATTATTCATAATTCCCCAAACCATAACTGAAACATTATTTTTTTCATCAGTAGGATGTTAGTAAAAATAATGTCAATTCAATGATGTACTCGATGCATGTAGTAAAAAAGAAAGGTTTTAGTAATATATTATTAAGTGAATAAAGGGAATGCTAAACAATGAAGACCACACACTTGCATCTGCATTAAAAAGAAAGGGTACATGTGAAGTCTTACTGTATTATACACATGCTAGTCTATATAATTGTTGACAGGAGTTATCAATGTAGATGGAGTGAGAAGAAACCTTTCAACCACTTGAATTCTTAAATCTTTTATATATTTTTATAATTATAAAAGCCTTGTAATAGTGATTTTAGACATAAAGTATTTATTGATGTGAAAACCACTGTCAATATACTCCAAATTAAAATGACAATCTAGGACAATAAATATTTATTCATCCTGAAATTGATGTATACATATATTTGTACAATTCCTGAAACCTATATGCCAAAAGATGAACAATGATTATTTTTGAATAATGAAATTCTTAGAAGTTTTGTTTTTCAGTTCTGTTATTACATAAAACAAAAAATTACAGGTAATTAAAATTACTGTTACCTAGATATATTTGTAGAAAGAGCCAAGGAGTTCCTAGGTGCTAAAAATAAACACTCATTTAATTATGATTTTCTGTTTATTTAAGTATAGTTTTGTTATTTGTTTTTTTTAATGAATGTTCTTAATTATCAATACATGTAGAAAAGAAGGGAAGGAAGGAAGATCGGGAAGATGAGGAAGTCAAGCTGCAATGAAGTCTCAATGGGAGCCTCAGCTGCCTCTACAGGACATCTGCACCTTCAATGACTTTTCAGAGATGCAGTGCCCTGGGACCAGAGGGCTAGGCCTTTATCTCCTGTGTGGATCATTTGTTTGGTAGAAGCTTTTCCAGAGAGGTATGCAGCCCTGTTGTGCAAGGCAGTTCTCTTTAATCCTGAACATTCCCAAAGAAGATGGGCAGGTGAGGTCTGTCTGGCAGTAGTACCCTGGTAGTTGGATGCTGAGGGACAATGCTCTGGGTATGTCAGAAGGACCAACTACTTTCATCACCCCAGCAAGTCACTCAGGATCTTTTAAACAATTAATCCTTTGAAGGCTAGTATTTCCAATTTCCTCTTACGCATGTGAAAGCTGACCTTGCTCCATGTGACGTCTTATTTCTCATTTAGTTTTATTAATATTTAAATAAGAAAATGGGGAAATGTGGAAGTTGGGTTTAATTTCAATTTGAATTTTTTTAGCCCTGTGAAATTTATTTATATACATATATTTTTGGAGTTTTTTTTAGCATACCTCTAAAACCTGAGGTTTAGAGGTTAATTTATTACAAATGACACGAAATTAATAACAAATATGTAAACCTTTTGATGTAGTCAGCTTGTTACAGTTGTTAAAGTTATGCAAACTTTCAATGATAGTTGAAAGTATTTCTTTTTTTTTCTTGTTTTTTTTTCTTGGGCCTCTGGTGGACATGAGCACTACCTAGTGCCGCTCCTGAGAGCCGCCACTGGGTTTGAACCGCCAAGCCCAACCGCAGTCCTGCACTCAACCACTTACGCCACCAGGGCTTAGCCCAATAGTTGAAAGTATTTCATCAAATTTTTTAAAAACAAAGATTCTGCTATAATTTATTATATAATGTATAACTATCATACTCAGAAAGCAGGGGAAAACATGCAAACTCCAAGAATTTCCTGTCACCCTTTGGTAAAACTTAAATGGCTGCAATTATTTCCTGGAAAAGTTTGCTTCACTCCTACTTTCATTATGTGTAGTGTATAGAATAGTTTGTTTAACATAACAGGATAAATTAATTTTATCTCAATAAAGTGGGATGTGCTTTATTATTATACTTGCAATATTTTCATGGTTATAATTTTTCATGTCTTTATAAGCTAAATCATTTAATTTGGTTTTATGTGATGGGAGCATGTAAAGAGGAATTAAAAACACACTAGTATGGGTCCATAGGGCTGGCCCAAACATGAGGCACGACATCCATCACTGACCCAAAGCTCTATGGAGGACAGCACTGGACACACAGTGCGGGAATTGTGCCAGATAAGAATCCACCACACACACCGTGGGGCCTGCAGCAGAGGAGGAAAGGGAGCAAAGCAATGAAGTCCCTGGAATATACCAAAAATAGACTTTGGGGCCAGGACTTGGCTGCCCTCACACTTGACTGGAAAACACTCCTAAAAACACCAAACAAACTATTTATAGACTATTTTTTTCTTGGATTTTTGGCTGTTTTTTTTTTGCTTTCTCTTGTTGTTTTTTTTCCTTGGTCTTGTTTTTTTTGCTTATTAATGCCTCTGCATGTCTATTTAGATAAGCTTGGAGGGATAAACAATCCGGAGGTATAAACAATAGAACCAATGTTTCTTGGGGGGCACACAGGAGAAGGGGAAGGGGGGAAAGGAAGGAGGGTGTAAATAAACCCAGGGACAAGGGAAAAGCAAGTGTTCTAAAATTGTGAGGGTGGTGGGGTTTGATCAAGGTCAATGTAACTGAGAGGAATTATTAAAACCTGAGTGAAAGCGGATAAGAGGAAAGTAAAAGAAAATAGAGGAAAGAACCAGGAGGCAAGAGACATCTATAGAGGTGTAAATACATGCACATACATATGTAAATATATTTGTATATAATGGTAAGGAAACGGATCTATTGTTCATATATTTATATATTAAGTATTAAGGTTTCAGATGGACATTGGGCTTCTGTTCCAATACTCCCTCAATGCAAGAACACTTAGTTCTAATAATCCAGCATTCTGTGATGCTTAACTTCCCAAAAGCATCGCTGAAGACAAAATGGGTTCATAAGCAAATGTGGCGAAGAAAGCTGAGTGCCTGGCCAGCAAAAGAGATAGCATCTGGGGTCTTAAAGATTTGAAGAAAAACAAGCAGCCATCTAGTTCAGAAACAACAAAGCCCACATGGAAGAAGCACACTGGCCTATGTGATCATGAGGTGTGGATGGGATCAGGCATTTAAGACTCAAAAAAAAAAATCATACCCAATGTGAATGGATGGGGAGGGGGGGCATAGAGTGGAGATCCAGTGCCTATCTGTAGACAGTTGAGCAAGTTCATGTGCAGCATAGCACCAATGATTTCTTCACCCCACTCTCATGACCTCAATTCTACCTTACAAATCAGATTAGACCAGAGTTTGCACATAGCTACAGAGAAGAGCCTGCAACACAGACAATCCAAGATAGATAAACTGCTTAGGGTTAACGAGGAGTGTAGAGATACCAGGAGGATTAGATGACATTTGGGGGAGAGAGGGGGAATCAATCACAAAGATCAATTTTGAACACCCTCCCAGAGAGATGGATAACAGAAAAATGGGTGAGGGGTGATGGAGGATGATGTAAGATATGTAAGATAAGGATGATGCAAAAATAATCTGCAACTTATCAAGGGTTCATAAGGGAAAGTGGTGGTGGTGGGAGGGAAGAAATAGGGAGCTGATATCAGGGCCCCAAGTGGGAGGAGAATACTTTGAAAATGATGATGGCGGCATATGTGCAAATGTGCTTGACACATTGGAGCAATGTATGAATTGTGATAAGACATGTAAGGGCCTCCAATAAAAAGTATTTTTTTTTAAAAAGTGTTAAAGATAAACAAGTGGCAATCTAGCTCAGATGCAGCAAACCCCATATGCAAGAAGCATGCCAGTATGTGTGATCACGAGGTGTCCACAGGATCAAGTAATTGGCATCAAAGGCCCAAAACAGAAAATCATTATCAATGTGAATGAGGGGGAGTGCAGAGTGGAGATCCAAAGTCCATCTGAAGACAGTTGAACATTCCCTCATAGAAGGGTCACAAAGAAGAGACTAGCCAGTCAGGGTGCAGCATAGCACCAATGAAACATACAACTTTCCTCTCGTTCTTTCATGCCTCCCCCTACTATCATATCCCTCATTCTACTTTACAAATTTAACTAGACCACAGCATGTACACCGGTTCAGATAAAAGCTGAAAACACAGGGACTGATCAACCCCTCAGGTCCAATAATGAGAGTAGCAATACCAAGAGGGGAAGGGGAAGATGGGGAAGAAAGGGGGAAGGGATCACAATGATCTCCTTCCAGGGGGGGGTGACAATTAAAAAATGGGTGAAGAGAGACTGCAGCCAGTATAAGACATGAAAAAAATGATCAAGGGTGTGTTAGGGAGGGAGCAGGGTGTGGGGGGAGGGGAGAAATGAGTTGAGGTCAAGGGCTCAAGTAGAAGATATTTTGAAAATTATTATGGCAGCAAACATACAGCTGTGCTTGACAAAATGGAAGCGCTCATGGATTGCAATAAAAGCTGTACAAGAGCTCCAACAGAATGATTAAAAAAATAAGCAAACCTAAGAATACGAACTCTGTAATTCACCAAACAAATTTTGTTGGTATTCCTCTTTCTTTTGATTTCCCCTTTGATAGTGCTTTTGTGGAACTGAATTCTCGTTTACCTAGGGACAGTTAACTCAAACCTTTTATGCAGTATATTTAGATGAGCTGAGTTGACATTTTAGAAGTCATATATTCCTGGTCTTTCTTTGTCTTAGAGGACACTAAAGACTCCAAAATGTATCCATTGGTTTAAGAAGTCCGATGTGCCTTCATCCACATGGGGACTTTAAAGTGCTAATTGACAAACTGCATATCACAGGATGCCATGATCACCAGATGAGACACCCAAAGAGAATCATCAAAAGCTCTTTTCTTCAAAGAGCTTCTATCTACTGTCTAATGGGAGTGCAAATTGGCGCAACATTTCTGGAAGACAATCTGCTAGTTATTTAGCAAAAATTTTAATGAATCTACACTTTGATCTAGTGACCCTGCTCTCCAGACTGTAGTTTGTGGCGATAGAGGCATAAATTAACCAATAGATAGTAGCAGAAATATTTTGTGAAGAACTATTTGTGTCAAGAAACATTAGACACACTCATCTCTAGAGTATGCTCAAACTGAAAAACTCACTGTTCCTGGGCTGGTTCCAATGTCTAGTGAACCTACAGGTCAGAACAGAACTGTCCCCGGAGATTCCGAGACAGTCAACCTGTACACGAGCAGAAAACCTCGCCTTGCTTCTGCAGAGCAACTAGTGACCTTGAAGTCAGCGGTACAACACCTAACTCACTACACCACCAACCCTCTTTCAAATAGTATGAGTAGGGGGAAAATTATCTCACTCTGAAAAGCTAATTAAGAAATTGGGCTACTAACACTGAATAAGTTCTAATATAGATAATAAGATGAAGAATTTACCAACTATGTAAAAACATAATTGTTAAAAGTGAAATGTTATTAAAAACTCAACAGATGAATTTACTAGTAAATTTCACAAAGCAATAAAGAGGACTTATAAACTAGCTGCAGTGGAAAATATCCTGCTGAAGAAAAGACAAGAAGAAAAAGAAAGATATATTTATAGTAGAGTTAGAATATGCTGAAAAGTTTAAAATATGTGTAACTGGAATTTCATGATGAACTAAACAACACAAGCAAAATTTGAAGAAATGGTTGATTGATGTACTCCAAAATTGTAAAACTATGTCTTGCACATTCTAGAAGCACCTGAACTCCAATCAAAAATAGCAAGAACAGCACACCTAGGCATATTGGAATAACATTGACAAAGAAAGGTAGACAAACTGAACCTTTTAAAAGCACAGAACCTGAAATACAGATGTTTTACTTTGGAGGGTCGCAATCAATAGAAATGATGGTCTTGAGGAGATATATAGTAAAAAACTCTATGTGCTACCTGTTTGAAATCAGAATACAGAAAAAAAAGAAATCAGAATACATGGAAAAGAGATGAACAAACTTGACCTGTGGCTACCATGGATGAAGGAGGAAGAGTATTTGCTCAGGGGGCATTGAGTTTATTTTAATGGTGGTGGAACAATTGGATGACCATAATGGTTGTACAACAATGGCTCTGAATTGTACATGTAGAAGGGATGGATGTTTTGTCATATACAGTTTTACAAAAATGGAAAAGAGATAAATGAACAATAATAAGTATGGGGGGAAAGAAATTGTTCTAAAATTGACTGATAAAGATTCTACAAATCTTGATATGGTTCAACTGTTGAATTGTGTGATATCTGGATGACGTGCAAATAAAACTGTTTTTAAAAGCTTGAAAAAAAGTCAAGAAAATATATACTTTTAACTTTAGGGGAAGTCACGGAGAGATGCTTTATATTCACTCAGATTTCAGGGTAACAACCTGAAAGGAAACTGTTGACCATACATAAACAGACCAGTTGGGTTCTTGAACTCTTAGGTTAGTCTCAGGATATTTGTGCTTACTCAGCTAACAGGACTTAGGTTTCAATCCCTCACAGGGAAATAGGAGGGCAACCTCAGAGTCAGCTGGCCTTTCCAAGAAACATCACACACAACAGGTTTATTCTGAGCAATGTAGCGAGTTTTAAAAGTTCCAAAGGGAACTCTTCTCAAGGAAGAGACTATAAACTATATGAACACTACCGTGGCCCTTCTAAGCTCTATCACATTTAAGAATTAATTTGAGCTACAGCAGTTGGAGAAAGAAAGAATATTACCCGGAACAGAGCATCAATAAAAAAAAAATCAAACTGCCAACATACCATTTTGTGTGTAGGAAGAATATTCATTAAAAATTAAAACAAAAAAATTAAAACAAATTGGGGCTGAGCCCCAGTGGCATAGTGGTTGTGCGCGGGACTGCGGCCCACTGGGATGGAGGTTCAATTGCAGCAGTGGCTCCACAGGAGCAAAGGCTGGGCTTCCTACTCCCACCACAAGAGGGCAGTGATGCCCAAAAAACAACAACAAAAAATTAAAACAAATTTAAAATATTTCCACATAAACAAAAGTTGACCAAATTCATTGACAATAGTCACCTTACTAAAGGAAACACTAATACAGAAAAAAATATTACCTTGGGAACAAACACAGACTTGAAATAAGAGCAATAAAAGATGACATTTAAAAAATATAAATGAATGTGGATTACATAAAAGCAACAATACCTTGAAATTTAAAATATATATTGAATGAGAATCCATGAAAGCAGTAACACAAAAGGATAAATGGACAAATAATAATTTGTAGAATAGCAGTTTCAAATATCCCCTAAGACTACTGACCAGGAATGTGAATAGTCTTGCTATCACACAGAATGCATTGGAAAAGTAAACTAGTGCAGACATAATTAAGTTAAAACTTGACACCTTATTACATTTTAATAGTTTTATTGAGAAATAATTGGAATATTATACAATTTAATCATTCAATCATATTAAGGAGCATTGCACAGTCATCACCTCAGCTAATTTTAGGATATTTTCTTATACATTCACTGTTGCTAATTCCCTACCACCTGCTGTCATCCTGTGTTATGCCCCTAAATAATTATTAATCCAGTTACTGTCTTTATAGATTTATCTATGCTAGATTTCATATACAGACAATCATACAAGGCACATATAGAAAACACACACAAAAACAATAGTGATGATGACTAGATAAAACAGAAAAACCTAATAAAAAAGAAAGCAGAAAATATGAAAACCTGAAACGAGTTTAAAATCTGACAAAAGGGAGATCAAACGAAGTCAGGTCAAATTTTTCTGTTCTTGTTTCAATAATGTTAGTGTAAAATTGTTTTGTCTCTCCATTTGGACATTGAAATGTTCACTTAACCTCGTAACTCAGGAAGTATTTGCTTGTTTTCTCTTACCTGTTCATCAAGATGGTCCCAATTTAATAATTTGAAGCTATTATCTATGTTTTCACATCCAAAACTTCATATGAAAAGGTTCTAGGTTTTTATTCTTGTATGCACATCCTTCAGAAACTTAGTCTGACCCTACAGCCATTCCATAGAATCCGTCTATCTTTAATTTTAGTTTCTTCAATTTGTGCTTTGATGAATTTGTTTTCTTCTGAGATTCAGTCTTCCCCAATGCTAGGTGTCCATTGTTCTTGCTGTGAGCATGTAGGATTTCCTTTTATCAGCGAGTTTGCTATAAAGCATAAGATAGATTGAATCACAAGGTGGAACCAATGGGAGATACAAGATACTGCTTAAAAAAGTGTGGCGAAACCTGAGTAGAGTTTTAGTTTCTGTAGAACTCACGCGGAACTCTGCCACTTGTCTTCAGTTTGTTGCATTATTGTGGTGATCTGAGTCAGTTTATTGGATTGTGGTAGTTTGTGTCTTTCACCCAGAGTAAACAGGTCTTACTTCGCAGAGCTTCCAGATTAAAAACAGACTACAAAGAAGAATTTGCCTGTCTATTTTAGAGAAATTAGCCAGTGGGGGACCTATTGATTGTATTGAAGCATTGTCAGTAACTGAAAACCTAATGAAGAGAAGCAAAGCATTGTCAGAGATGAGCCCCTCAGCTAAGAATACACTAAAAATGTAACTCAGGAAAATCTGCTTTCTGAAAGTAATGTTGTAGATAGGGTCAAGCTTTGGGGAGTAAATCCTTCAGGACCTTCATTTGCTGATGGGGCATGACTCAAAGTGAAAAGAGAGAGTTGAAAATATTAATTAATAACTGGAACTTGGAATGTGTAAAGTATCTATTTAGGGAAAAATGAATTGAAAATGAATTAAAAATGAAGAAGAGCATGTAAATATGATTCTAGGAATTAATGAGATGAAATGGACTGATACTGGTTATTTTAAATCAGAAAATCATATGAATACAGCTGATTATGCAGGGAATGACAAAATCAAAAGTAATGACATTGCATTCATCATCAAAAGGTATACTTTAAGATTTATTGTGTGCAATGCTCTCTCTGTGATAGGATAACGTCTATCCTAGTACAAAGAAATCCAATCAATACAAATATTATTCAAATTTATATACCAATTGCTAAGTTAATGATTGAGAAATGGAAGAATTCTACCAAAGTCTTCTGTCTGAAATTAATAAAACATTAAATCAAGATGCAATGATAATAATTGGTGACTGGAGTGCCAAAATTGGTGTTATAGGTAAGCCTGTGGTGCCAACATGGCCAAAGATGATAGATAGGTCTGTTGTGACGACATGGCCAATGAACACACACGATCAATTGAAGGGTGGAGATAGAAAAGGCTTGGCGAGCCCCGCCCTTGTTCTCTTGTTTTTGGATCTTCAGACCAGACAGCTGCCTTGTTCGTTCTGTGCCTCGACCTCCAAGCAACACTACCTGTGGGACACCTAATTGTGGACTGTGTAGCTGTGAGTTGAGGTTCCTTCAAGCCTTACTTCGCCACACTCCTGGGATATACATCTCTTGAGCTAGAGACTGTTGGACTCTATCATCTGGCTGACTGTTGGTGACCTGCTCTGCTGTTTGCTGCCTGTGACCAGATAGCCTGGATTGCTCTACAGAGGCCTACTCAGCAGCCCTTAAGACTTGAAGGACTGCTGGTCTTCTAGCTGTCTCATGCAAGTGAGTTGCACTGAGCAATTTGTACTATTTTATAGATAGTCAACTCTTTCTTTCTTATCTTATATACCCTTCTCTTTATATAAATATATAAAGAGAATTACTAGTGTCCTGATTTTATTTCTCTAAGAGAACCCTGCCCGACACAATTGGAAACAGAAAATAACAGTAGTTGGAAAATATGGACTTGGCCATAGAAGCAAAGCTGGAGATTGGTTAAAATAAGTTTGCCAAATCAAAGTCTTCTTCAATGTAAACATCTGTTTTTCAGCAACACAAAAGGCAACAAATTTCTTCAGATGTAAAGCACAGAATGAAAATTGACTACTTCTGTGGAAAGAGACAATGAAGAAGTTCAGTATCAGTAGTTAAAACCAGTCCAGGAGTCAACTTTGACACAGACCATTAATTGCTTGCAATTACCATAAGTTCAGGTTGAAGCAGAAGAAAATTATAGCACATTCATATACTCAATATGACCTGGAGTTTATTCCACGTGTATTTCAAGAACATTTCAAAAATACTAATTACAGAAGGTCTTATAAGTTGTGAAATGACATCAAGAACATCATACAGGAAGAAAGCAAACGATCATTAAAAAAATAAGTGGGAAAGAAAAAATAGAGAAAAATGTTGGAGGAGACTCTGAAACCTTCTCTTGATCATAGAATAGCTAAAGCAAATGGAGGAGTTTATGAAGTAGAACATCTGAATGGAGACTCTCAAAGGACAGTTTGAAAAGACAAAGCAAAATATTATGAAGAAGTGTACATAGCAACAAAGCTAGAAAACAAAGTAGGAAGAATATACCTGGCATATCTTAAGCTGAAAGAACTCAAGAAAAAGAATTAAGTTTAGAGTTGTAATACTGAAAGGCTTGGGCTGAGCCCTGGTGGCGTAGTGGTTGTGCGCGGGACTGCGGCCCCCTGGGTTGGAGGTTCAAATCTAGCAGCAGCTCTCCAGGAGCAAGGCTGGGCCTTCTACTCCCACCACCAGAGGGCAGTGACGCTCCCCCAAAACAAAACCAAACAAAACCAACAAAAAATACTGAAAGAATTTCTGGGCCAAGTATTGATTGTTCTAAAAAGCATCAAAAGAAGATGAAAAGAATATGGTCACTGTACCAAAAATAACTAGTCGACATCCCACCATTTCAATAGCTAGTTTATCAACAAGAGCCAATGGTACTGAAGAAAGAAGTTCAAAATGCACTGAAAGAATCAGCCCGAAACAGGGCTCCAGAAATTGATGGAATAACCACTGAAAAGTTTCAACACACGATGAAGTGCTGGATGCATTCACTGGTCTGTGCCAAGAAATTTAGAAAAGAGCTCCATGACCAACTGACTGGAAGAGATCCATATTTTTGCTCATTTCTAAGAAAGGTGACCCAACAGAATGCACAAATTATATAAACTGCCACATGGAAGTAAAATTCTGATGTAGTGTTGTGGTACTGCATGGATAGGGAGCTGCCAGTCGTTCAGACTGGATTCAGAAGAGAGTATGGAGCCAGTGGTATCGCCACTGATGCCAGACAGAATGAAGAATCAGAGAGTACCAAAAAGAAGTTTACTGTCTTTCATGAACTATTCAAAGACATTAGATTGTGTGGATCAAAACAAACTGTGCTGAGGACAATGGAGATTCCAGAACACTTAATTGTCCTCGTGTGGAAAATGTACATGGATCAAGAAGCAGTGGTACAAACAGAGCATGGAAATACTGCATGGCTTACAATCAAGAAACAGCATCTAGGTTGTATCCTGTCATCATACTGAATCTGCATTCTGAGGAAATAATCAGAGAAACTACACTATATCCAGAAGAATGCAGCATCAGTTTTGGAATAAGGTTTATTAAAAATCTGTGATATGTAGAGGACATAGCTTAGCTTCCTTTCAGTGAGAAGGTCTTGGATCATTTGCTGATGATAATAAAGGATTGTGACCTTTGATATGGATACAAGTCAATGAAAAGAATACCAAAATCCTCACATTTGGACCAGTGAGGAACATCTTGGTAAATAGAGAAAAGAGCAATATTGTCCAAGATTTTGCTTGTTTGGATCCCTAACCAATATTCATGGAAGCAGCAGTCAAAATATCAAACACCAAACTGAGCTGGGTAAATCTGCTGCACAAAATGCCTTTAAAGTGTTGAAAAGCAAGGAGTTTACTTTGGTGACTGGGTGTGCCTGGGTGTTATTTTCAGTAACCTTCTATGCACATTGCACATTGAATAGGAATGATGGGAACAAAATGAATGCATTTGAACTATGGTGTCAGTGACAAATATTTAAAATACCCTACACTGCCAAGGATAAAACAGATCTGTCTTGGAAAAAGTACAGCCAGAATATGTTTTAGAGACCTGACTTCATCTCGTGTATTTTGGACAAGCTAGGGGAAGAGATCAGTTCCCAGAGTAGGACATTATACTCTCTAAAGTGGAGGGTCAGGGAACAAAAGGAAGGTCCAAAACAAGATGTATTTTTACAGTCGCTGCAAAAACAACCCTTTGAGAATGGTGCAGGATTGGGTGGTGTTTTGCTATGTTGTACATAGGGTTGCTGTTCATTGAAACCAACTTGAGGGCTTCTAGCAGCAATAATAAGGGCTGAATTCGGAGTCCTGCTCTGGTCTCAGTAGCTCCATGGGCTAAGCATTGAGCTGCTTACCAAAAAAAATTGGTGGTTCAAATTCATCAGGCAACCCGCGGGACAATATGAGGTGGTTTGACTTTCAGAAAGCCTACAGAGGTTCACCAGGTGTCAGAATTGATTCAATGACTGCTGGTCTGCTTTGTTTTCAGTTTATTACTGAACTGCTACTGGCGTGTTCTTTGTCTCTGTGCAGAATGTTTTCTTTTTCTCTGGATAAGCAAGTCTCTTTAAACAAAGGAAACAGCTAACCGTGACTCGCTACCTTCTGCCACAGAAGTCTAGGGAAAACTATCCTTCACCTCAAGTCCTCAGGTTCTTTGGACACAGAATTCTGTAGTATCTCCGGGTTTTGCCAATGTAACCTTTTCTCCTTTCCAATATATTCTAAATTTTATGCTTTTACTTTTAGTTTATGATATTTCTGGAGACATATTTCTGGAGTTTATGAAATCCTTTTTCTCAATTTTCTCTTTTGTTACATGACCTTTTGGTGTTATACCTAGCAAATAGTTTCAAAGCCCAAGGTCTTAAATATTTACAATTGCTCTATTTTTCTAGTTTATGATTTCAATGGAAAGAGTTTCGTTGTTTTAGTGTTTACATTTAGAACCTGAGTCATTATGAGTTAGTTTTTGTGCCTTGTATGAGGTATTTCCTATGTGAGTATCTAATTGTCCAATCCCATTTGTTACACTGTGCTTTTTCCTATATGATGATATTTACACCTCTGTTAAAAATAAGTTCATTGTAATGTGGGGATTTATTTCTGATTCTTAATTCTATGTCTTTGATTTGTGCTTTACAGTTATGTCTAGATTATTTTAGCTTTGTAATAAGTTTTAAAATAAAGAAATATGAATCTTTTAGCTCTTCAGTGTTTTCAAAGTTTGCTTTGACTTTTCTGGGTTTCTCCCATCTCCATTTGAATTGTTGATTTGGTTTGCCAATTTATGCAAAAAAGGTAACTGAGAATTTGATCAATATTTCACTATCTTATAATCAAATTAAAGAGTATTGTCACCTTAACAATATTAAATTCTAACTTGTGAACATGAAGTGCCTTCACTTTATTTAGCTATTCAATTTCTTTTAACATTTTATGTTTCAATGCATAAGTTTTGTACTTCTTTCATTAAATTTGAATTGTGGTCTGGAGAAGACTATTGAAAATGTAACGGGCAGCTAAAAGGACCCATGCTCTGTCTTGGAAGAAGAATGCTCCTTCAGAAGCAAGGATGAGGCTACTTTGCCTTACATACTTTGGACATGTCAGGCAAGTCCAGTCCCTGGAGGACATTGTTCGCTCAAGTAGAGGGGCAGTAGGGAGAGGAAGGTCCTCAAGTAGATGGATTGTCACTGTAGCTGCAACAATGGGCTCAAACATAGGAATCATTGTGAGGATGGTGTATGAGCATGTAGTGTTTGTTCTGTTGTACATAAGTTTGCTGTGAGTCAGAACTGGCTTCATGACACCCAACAAAGATAAATTGATGACAATAACTAAACAGGTGTATTCAGATTTCCTACTTATTTTGAGTGAGTACTATAGTTTGTGCCTATCTATGAATTTATTTAATCAAATTACATAATTTTGCAGTCATATCATTTTTCATAACTTCTTTTACCCTTCTGTTTTTCTGTAAGGAACATTTGAACCCCTCCTCTTTCATTCTTGAGATTAGCAATTTGAGTTCTCTTTCTTTTTCTCTTGATCCTCTTAGATAAAAGTTTGTTCATTTAAGTTTTTTCCAAAGAACCAACTTTTGATTTATAAGATTTTCTCGATTGTCTTTTCCTCTCTGTTTAATAATTTCTATTGAAATTCTTATTATTTCATTCATTTCTCATTCTTTTATTTTGCTTATTGAAGGTATAATTTACTTTTCTTTGTTTTCAATGCATTTAGATGGAATATCAGGTTACTGATCCCAGAATTTTAAAAAAGTATAGATATAATAAGTTATACATTTCCCATTAAGTGTTGCTTCAGCTAAATTTTATTAACATTTGGTATATTGGAATTTAATTTTCTTTTTTTTTGGAATTTAATTTTCATTTATGTCAAAATGTATTCTAATTCTCTTGTGATATCATTCTTGACTCATTGGTTATTTAGGAGTGTCATGTTTGATGCACAAATATTTGCTCATCTATCAAATCTCTGTTAAATGTTTCTAATTGTCTTTTGTTTTTTGGGGAGGTTCATCACTGCTCTCTGGTGGTCGTGGCAGCTACCCAGCCTTGCTCCTGGGAAGCTGCTGCTGGATTTGAACGACCAAGAGTGTGGGCCGCAGTCCCGCACTCAACCACTCCGCTACCGGGGCTCAGCCCTCTACTTGTCTTTCATATGGTCAGAGATTATATCATGTCTGGTCTCAACCTTTTGAAATGTATTGATGTAAGTGTAATAGAAATGAATAAGATCCATTCTAGAAAAAGTCCATATGCACTTGAGAAGAACGTGTGTTCTGATCTTGTTAAATAAAATGCTGTTCTGATCTTGTTAAATAAAATGATATCTAAGATATCTCTCAGACCTAGTTGGTTTGTACTTTTGCTCAAATTATATTTATTCACTGATCTTTTGGCTACGTGTTATTTCCATCGTTGAAAGTCATATACCGATGCCTTAATATTGGCATTTGTTGCTTCAATTGTCACTTTTGACTTCATTTATTGTGATTCTTCGTTATTAGGTGTGTATATGGTTCAAATCCAGCTTCAACATAGGATCTGTTTTCCACTGAAAGAGGTAGCACTTAGAAGTGTTCTCATATTCCAGAGTTTTAAGTTTCCTATGAGCGACATGGTTATGTGCATCATACCTTTGAGGTGGGAAATTTCTCTCCTCTTAAATTACCTGGGCAGACCCAAGAATGGAACTTTGCCATCTGAAAGGGAGATTCTCTTTTTAGATATTTGTGTCCCAGCTTCATTCAATGTATTCTTGGAAACATTGTTGTTCACCTTTAGAAAATAAAAATTCAAGTTGGCCAGTTAAAATGGAATCCTTTCAATCACTTATATATATATATATATATGCAGATATATCTTTAAAAATATTGTATGGCACAATTAAACTAAAAATAAAATTTTATTTGGCTCTCTTTAAGTTTCTTGTTTTGCAGCATCTACTCATTTAATTCCTTGTAGCTACTGACTATATTTCACTCATATTGTAAAATAGAATCTCCAATGGTCACAATTTATTTTACTCTTTTGTCCATTTATCATTCTTTAATGAGAAAATACACTAAACATTAATATTATGGGCCAACATAAAGCTAACAGCTTGGAGAATAGGTCTTCAGGGTAGATTTGTGGAAGTACATAGTACCATCTGTCTTAGTTTCCTATAACTGCCATAATAAAATACAAAAAGTGGCACACATGTAACAAAGTGTGACATTAAAGAACTGGAACTTACTTGTTCACAATTTTTAAGGCTTAACGTCAAAATCTAGGTCTGAGCTATGCGAATTCATTCTGTGAGACTCTCTTTTAATTTCTAGTAACTGCTGGTGCTCCTTGTTTTTTTCTTTGCAGCCTATAGATATAGCTACCTCTGTTGTCCTATGAAACTTCCTCCTGTGTGCTTGTTTCACTGTGATTTTCCATCCTTTTGTAGACACCACACAGTGGAGGGGACCGGGGATGGAAAGAGGAGCCTAGGTTTAGAACTCATTGTACTCCAGAATGGCCTCAGTAGCATAACAGAAGACATATTCTATTTTCAAACTGGATCGTGATCCCAGAGAAAGGGCAATTACTTCAACATACATCTTAGGAGACACAATGCAGTCCATAACACTGTCTTCCATTCACATAGATTGCTTTTAGGAATCATCCACTTCAAGTCAAGTTTTCTTTTCCTGTTCATAAGCAATACCATACTTTTAAGAACAACATTATTGCCTTTATAGTCTTTTTCTTTAACCCATTCAACAAGTTCCTTTAAGAAATTCAGTGCTTTAATAACATTTTCACTCTCCTATCATTTGCATAATCTGATTGCTAAATCAACATCGAAAACTATGGAAAAATATTAAGTAGACTTGCTTTGGCAGTCATGTGCTTATGCTAATTTTATGATTGAAATGTAGGGGTGGAGTCTAGCCTGTTAATCTGGAGATAGCCATTGAGAAGCCCATGAGGCCTCTATGTGGGCGTAGCTTTCTTCTGAGACTTCTGGGAAATCTCGCAATATTTCCCTCATGAAAATGAGAAGCTATTTTCCCCAGTTGTTGGGAGTTAGTCTCAGAGACGAATAATCATGGACAAGACATTTGAGAAACTGGAGGAGCCAGTGGAGAGACCACACAGCTTTGCTCTGATGGAGTCAGACCTCTGAAGCTTGGGTGGCCAGATGGAGACCTCTGCCAGCGATGAGTTGCTTCTGCTGTTGATAGACCCTGATCCCTGGAGATGAGGTGCCCTGCCAGCACTGGGATTCTGCACCTACTGACCTGTGACTTCATGAGTTGTAAGAAGACTTTATAGACTGATTTTGGGCATATGGGTTAATATCAGACTTATGACTTTGGACTGGACTGGGCTGAGGTGCTTTCTCCATGTCCCATTCCTTTTTTATATAAACCCTTTCCTTATATCGATATGTGTGTCCTTGAATTTGTTCCTCTAGTCTACCCAGACTAACACACTTGCTCACTAAATTATTAAAAATATAGAGGAACTTTTTGAGACTCCAGAATTCAAATATTATTTCCAACTTTCAAATAAATGAAGGCATCTCTCCACTGCATTGGTAAAAGTCAGCTATTTTTATTTTTTTTAGCTATTTGTTTTTAAAATGCAAGAGAATTGAGTGGAGTTGACAAGTTCATTTTCAGGCATGTGAGCCACTTGAAACATAC
>PVJH01029341.1:0-25793 GCA_004026705.1 Nesogale talazaci
CCCCCCCCACCCCTCACCCCCAGCACATACACACGCACTGCAATTTCTCTCCATTTGCTCTGGGAAGGAGGATAACAGATGATCAGTGTTGTTGGACGGGGCAGGGACGCCTGGCTGCTTTTCTCTTAAAAAAAAATAAATAAAACATCCAAATGGGTGAAAGGGAAGGGAGGGGAGAGGAGGAGAGGAGAGGAGAGGGCAAGCAGAAGGAAGAAATCCTGAGGCCCAGAAGTGAATGAGCAGGTTGCAGAGGAGAGGGGAGCAGGGGGAGGGCAGGGATGCGGGAGGGGGTTGGGAGCAACAGCAAAGGGCCTTCCAAAAGAGGCAGATAAGCCAGGGAGATGACTCACCTCAAATCTGGGGCCAGGTCGATCCAGACCTGTTTAGAGCCTGGAACTTCTGCAACGGCAGTGACTGGCACAGCACAGGCACGCACAGGGGCCATCTCTGCCCAACCAGGTCACTCACCGCTGCTGGCCACTGGAGCGCTGTGCCTGGATCCCTCTCCAGGAATTCCCAGAGGCGCCCCCCCCCAACTGGTTCCCCCAGGAGCACCCTGCACCAACCCCAGGAGCACCCTGCTCCTCTTGGTGACGATTGTCAGGGGCCTGCATGTGAGCTGTGCACAGAATCATCCCAGCCGGGGCCTGCGTGGTGCCCACACAGAGTCCATTCCCGGGTGTGTGCCTGCTGGCACCTTGCCAGAGAAAAGTTCAACCTCAGTCTTCCTTCCTTGAGCACAGCCTCAGATGCCCACAGCCTCCAGCAGGGCCCTGCAGACCCGGGGGCACCTTAGTTGGGCAGGAGAGCAGCCCGCCTAGGCCCCGCCTCACTCCTCTAAGAGGTCTCCCCTGGGCCCGTTGGAGCGTTCTGTCCTGCTCAGGCCCTCCGCTTCTGCCTCCACCAGCAGGCAGCCCCAGGGTGGACGAAGTGGTGAAATGAATGAACGGATGGATGAATGGATGAATGAATGAATGAATGCACCCGTGTGTTCCCTACTGAGACTGACTACCAGCTTGTCAGTGGTTATCAACCTTCCTCACGCTACAACCCTCTCACATAGTTCCTCATGCTGCGGTGACACCCGCCCCCCCTCCCCAACCATAACATGATTTTCATTGCTACTTTATCACTGTCATTTTGCTACCGTTAAGAACCGGGCACTCCCTGTGAAAGGGCTGTTCGACCCCCAAAGGGGTCACGACCCACAGGTTGAGAACCTCTGGGCTAGCTAACCAGGTAGGTTCCAGGTTATGTCCCAGCTTCTCCAAAAGGACTCCTCCAGCCCTCACCAGGAAGCAGACCTGGACCCTCCTCCCCACCTTCACTACCAGCTCACGTCCCTCTCAGTGCAGGGCTCCCCGGGGGAAACTCACATGGCGACACTTGTTTGCTGCCAGGGTTACGTCCTGACGGCTGGGGTACTCCTGGAGAGGCGAGGGGCATCCAGCCACGCATCTGGGCAATGCCTGGCATATAACAGGGTCCCAGTTCCAGCCTCTCCCGTCACCTAACCCTGCGCCCCAACTGGCCAAAGGCGGGTGAGGTGTCTTGCCTGGCCCAGGGTTCTTAAGTCCCCAATCATTTATCCCCACTGAGTCCTCAGGCCCCAACTGCCCCCACCCCCATCTCCCTCACCAGTCCCTCTCCCCCCAACTCATTTCAGTTGTTTTTCTCCTCTCCCTCCACCTCCCCCTATTTGTGCCTGTAGTCGTTGGTTTAATGGACACAATACAATTAAGGCAAAATGGGCTTCCCATCAACCCACAACAACTTCCGTCTCCCCACCCCACCCCGGCATTACCGCCCCATTCGCTCACTCCCGTGGGGACCCGTGGAGTTTAATTTCAGGGAATAATTCCTCCAGAATACCTCTGCTCTTCCAGAGCCTCACGCACTCCCCCACCCCCCCACCCCCCCACCCCAGAGAATCGTGGAAAGGCAACTAACAAGAATTTTTGTTGGACAGGAAGCCCTGGAAACCAGGGTCAAAGCCCAACTACCAGAGAAGGCAGCTGCAATCTGGAAATACCTGCTGCGTCCGCAAGGACTGTTGTGAAACCAGGAGCCCTGGTGCCACAGGGGTTATGCATGCGGTTGGCAGTTTGAAACCACCAGATGCCCCGTGGGAGAAAAATGAGGCTTCTAGTCCCACAGAGATGGACGGTCTCAGAAGCCCACAGGGGCCATTTTAATCTGTCATCGAGGAATTGTCCTCTGTGAGCTGGAATTGACTCGATGGCAGTGAGTTTTTCTTGCTTGCTTTTTTTTTGGTCTCTAAGACAGAAAGACCAGGATTTGGGAGCAGAAAGTTTATTTGAGAATGAGGGAGCAGGAAAAATGAAGACTCAGAATGCAGAGACATCCTCAAGTTCCCTGTGGTAGTTACATCATCAGGTGTCAATTTGAGGGATTGAGAGTGTAGGGCTGGAGTCTAGTCTGTCAATCAGATCATAGCCAATGAGGCCTCTCTGTGGGCATGGCGTTCTCTGAGAATTCTGGGAAATCTGGTTTTTCCTCCTTGGAGTCGGGAGACACCCTCTATCTCTCTGTTGACTCTCTGGAAGACATAGCCTGATGAGCAATGAGATGTTTACAACACCACTGGGTCCCAAAGACTTTCTGCCCACAGGCCTGTGATTCTCCTGCATTCGGCATCATTGCATGTGTTTCTGGAGTCTAAAGAGGACTTTATGTCTTGGTATCGGACATATGGGCTAATATCAGACTTATAGACTTGATCTGGACTGGGTCGGGATGCTTTCTCAATGTACAATTACCCTTATATAAAACTCCCTCTTATGTGTCTCTACATATTTGTTTCTAATGACAAATAAATGAAATTTTGCCTTGAAGCATGGTGTAGCGTGGGTAACAGTCTGTGGGTGATCTGCATGTGGGCACATCTGCCTGGAGATGGATAGAGGAGTGGTGTCTCAGTTCCTAAGGCCATCAGAAAGATGTGTCCGGATGGTCTTAGGAGACTGTGCTAGTCCAGATAGACTAGAGAAACAAATTCATAAACATGAATATAGATATATGAGAGAGGTTTATGTACAAGAGGAATGGAACATTAAGAAAGCATCCTGGGCTGAGCCCCGGTGGTGTAATGGTTGTGTGCGGGACTGCAGCCCATAGGGTTGGCGGTTCAAATCCAGCAGCAGCTCTCCGGGAGCAAGGCTGAGCCTGCTACTCCCAGCAGAGGGCAGTGATGCCACCCTCCCCCCAAAAAGAAAGCATCCCAACCCAGTCCAGTCCAAGTCCATAAGTCCGATATTGGCCCATATGTCCGATATCAATCCATTAGTCCTCTTCAGGCTGATGAAACACATGCAATTACACCAGGACAATCACAGGCCAGTGGGTGCAGAGTCCTGTGTATCCAGTGGTGGTAGATGCACCTCAGTGTTGGCAGGGGTTTCCCCATGGCCTCCCAAGCACTTCAGCACTGGCAGGAGTCTCCATGTGGCTTCTTCAGCCCAGAGGTCTGGTTCCATTAGGGCAAGTGGCTTCTCCTCCAGCACCTGCAGGTTCCAGGACTCAGGATCTACCAGCAGGCTGCCATGTTGTCTTATCAGTAGAGTGTCTTCAAGTGACTGAGTCGATAGTTTTTTTGACTGGGGGAGGGCATCACTGCCCTGGTGGGAGTAGGAAGCCCAGCCTTGCTCCTGGAGAGCTGCTGCTGGATTTGAACCGTCACCCCTGTGGGCTGCAGTCCCACACACAACCACTATGCCACCAGGGCTCAGCCAATAGTTTCTCTCTTCCATGGGGGAAATATCGCAAGATTTCCCAGAATTCTCAGAGGAGAAGGCTCTGCCCACACAGAGGTCTCATTGACTATCTCCAGATTGACAGGCTAGACTCCATCCCTACACTCTTAGTCAAATTGGCACCAGAGTATATGACTGCTACATTGACTCCTGTGAAAGGGTCATTTGACCCTCAAAGGGTCGAGACCCACAGGCTGAGTTCAGTTCACAAACATTACTAAGCATCTTGACTACCAGGCCCCATGCTAAGCTCTGGGTCATGGGGGTATACTGGACACAAATTCTCCCAAGGGCTTCAAAGACTAGGGGAGAAGGCAGTGCTATGCCTAAATAGTGTCCTGTGGTCTGAGAAGATGGGAACAGAGAGGAGGGAGTTGACCTGGAGGAGTCAGGGAGGGCTTCCCAGGGGAGGTGTTGCTTGAATTGGAACTTAAAAGATGTGCAGGAGTTCACAAACTGAACGTGAAGGCCTGTTCCTGGAGCACACACCAGGACTTATGAAGTTTGTGCCTGGGTCTGTCTGTCCCCCCATATCAGCTCGGCCCGGGCTGGGGCTTGGATTCGGCATTGAGAAGACATGCCTGTTGTACCTGAACTACCTGCTTGGGACCCTTCCAGAAATCTAGATGGGGCCTCTGCCCACATCTCCCAATTTGGGTCTCTGCCTGGGTCACCCCCCACCTCTGCCCTAAACTGCCAGGCTTCCCTGATGCCACCTGGGGGCTCACCGGGTCCCAGGTGCCAGCAGGATCGTGAACTTCCCGAGGGCGCATCTTACATGGGAGCCCGTCTTAGAACACATACACCTGGATTGGGATCCAGGCACCTTCATTTCAAGGTGTGGGGCAAAAATAGCACCCTCTCTGAGCCTCATATCCCTGCACGCCTGCCCAGAGAGGAGGTCTTGGGTTGAAAAGACATACAAATCCCCCTCCCCCCAAACTGGCATTCAGGAAGCACAAGGCCAACCCAAAACCACCACTGCCACGTCCATTTCTCCTCTAGCCGCCCTTGTAGGACAGAGGCGACCCACCCATGGGATTTCCAAGGCTGTCACGCTTATGGAAGCAGTTGGCCTCGTCTTTCTCTTGTGGAGAGATTGGCAGGTTCGAACCACCAACCTTGCAGGGAGCAGCCCAACTCTGAACTCACTGCACCGTCAAGGCTCTTTATGAAATGTCAAATGGATGGTGTTTTGCATAGAGACGCTGCGGAAGGAGCAGTAGCCTCTCTCATAGACCCAGAGCTGCGGCATCTGCCCACAGGACTCAATTCAGGTCCTGGGGGCCTGGAGGCTGTGCTGAAAAGAAGCCCCAGAGCCCTGCTCCCATGGGGGGAGGGGCAGGGGGGAGATGGGCTCCCCACGTAGTCATTTCCCAGCATTAGCATGATAATGGGCACCCACTGCGATCTGAGGGTCCGAAGGTATTTATATTCCTCAGAGCTCCCTGAATGCCCTCAAAGTCCTTGCTCTCTGATCTGGGAGGCTGGGCTGGCAGCCAGAGCACCCCACGCCCTCGCCCTCCGGCAAGTGGAGCCGCTGGTGCCAAAGGAGAGCCCGCCCGCCCCGTGTGCCCCACCCTCCTCTGCCTCCAGCTCCATCCCCCATCCGCTGACACTGCCAGAGGATTCTCCAGAGGCCTGCCCCCCACTCCAGCCTCCTCACCCCTGCGGGAAGTCTTGGTAGTAGAGGACAAGGGACTTCTCTTGCAATGGAAAAAACATATTCCATAGAGTAAGTGCTGTGATTCATTTTGTTTTGTGTTTGGGGAGCAGCCTTTTCCTTTCTTTGACATTTCAAATCCTGTACCATTAGAAGGAGGGACTTGAGGTTTGTGTGCTTACCCAAGGGGGCCTGGAATGATCTGCCCCACACCAGGCATTGGGCCAAGTATTTTACACGCATCGGCTTTCTCTCTTTTTTTCCCCCCTCACAACAATCGTATGAGCTCCTGGTAGGGTCCCATTGAACAGAGAAGGCAACGGAGGCTTAGGAAAGTCAGAGCATCTGGCTCAGGACCATCAAACTGGCAAGGGGCAGCATGAACGGCCGTGCCCAAGTGCCCACCCCTCCTCGCCATTGCCTTCTCAGGAAAGCAAGTGAGAGTTCCTGGGGCTCTGCTGGTGTCATGGGTCACAAGGCATTGAACTGCTAACCCCGAGATCAGCGGTTCAGAGCCACTGGCTGCTTGTGGGAGAGAGACGAGGCTTTCCACTCTGTCTTGGTCCTGGCGAGGCAATGGTTAAGTGCTCAGTTCCTAACCCAGAGGTCAGCAGTTCTAGCCCACAGGTGGCTCTGATTCTGAAAGGGAAAGGCCGGGTCAGCTGCTTCCCTACAGACGACAGACAGCCTGGGAAAACCCTCGTGGGCAGTTGGACTCCATCCTGCAGGGTTGCCATGCGTCTGAGTGGACTTACTGGGGACACAGCATCATCAAGCCGGACATGTCTCGCCAGCGAGTGGATTGGGACTCACGGGACCCGCCAGGACAGAGTGGAGGGCCTCTGAGGAAAGTAGAAAGCCAGTTGGCAGCCCACTGTGGAGGCTCCTGCCCAGCAACAGGGAGGACTGGAGGCATGCAGGCAAATCCGTGCCCTCTGGTCTTGAAGGGGTGAGTCGGGGAAAGTACAAGGTGCGGTCACTGGGCAGCACCCGCAGGTGGTGTCTCCCATTGCACCAATCACAATCACATTGCCAAGTCAGGGGCGCAGGCGTGTTCGGGGTTAGAGGTGTCCAATCAGCCCGTTTTACGGTACAGCGCCAGGATCCCGGGCCCACCAGCAAAAGTCTTGCCAGCTTCCTCTCCTCTCCCTGACCTACCACTGTTGGCTGGACACGCTCTCCTCATCTCCTCCTTCTGCTCCCCTCCTTCCCTCCCATGTCCACACAGGGTGCTGTGGCTGGAAGAGGCTGCGGACCCCCAGCAGACTCCCATACCTGCCTTCTGGGACAACCCTCTGTGAAATGTCCTTGGCTTCTCACTTAGCCCAAGCTTCTCACTTCCAAGTTTCTGAGAAGCAGAAGCTCCAATCGCTCACTTTGTCACCCCACCCTTCTAAATGGCCCTTGTGGGCTCCACCCCTCTGATCTCCCAGTGGTCTGGGAGATTCTGAGCGCCCTGCCCCTTTTAAATTGGATAGGAGTGCTGATCATGGGACGCCTACAGGAAGTACTAATGGGGGTGGGGGCATCAAACACCACGTCAGTGGCTGCCTGGGACCCCTGCAGAGCCGGTCTCAGGTTTGAACCTGAGCCTGGAAGGGGGGGGTGCGGGGCATAAAGGGGGAATGGAATGGGGTCTTGAAAGCAGCACCTGCCTGCGCTTTTCATCTCCCCCTTATTTTGCCTCCTTCCACCCGAAGAGGTCATTAAGCCTCCTGCCTTCAAAGGCTGCAGGCTGGCTTCACCCCAAGGCCCTGCTTGCACTGAAGGGACATAGCTAATGAGCGCTCCACTGGGGCTTGAGGAGGCACAAGAGCCCAGTCCTGGCCCTGGCCCACCACCCCCCAACCCCACCGACTGCCTGCTTTGAAATTCCACCACCCACTTCCCCCGAGGATGAGGCAACAAGCCCAGCAGTCAAGGGTGTTCTGTCGTGTCCTGGGCCCAAAGACGGGGGACCCAGGGGAGGTACATGCGCCCCAAAATCTCTCCTCTAATGAAAGGGAGAGACGCGCAGCGCTCTGGAGCTCAAAGGCAAACAACACCCCCTTTAGTTTCACTGCCGAGTCATAGCCTCCCCTAGGACAGGGGAGAACACCCTGACCCTGTGAGCTTCTCAGATAACTCTTCACAGGACCAGAAAGCCCTCGAATTCCTGCCACAGGGAGGAGGAGGAGGGGGGGGAGGAGGGAGGGAGGAGGAAGGAAGTGTCTGCCCAGCTTGCTGTGGCTGAGCCCTGATGAGGGCCAGGCCCTGAGCTCAGCTCAGCTCAAAGTCCATTGGAAGACAGCTGCGAGGCCCAGTGTGGCAGCCCCCGGAGAGCAGCCCTCACAAGCTGGGTGGACACTGAGGCACCAATGCCCTGCGGGGAGGGTGCAGGATTGGACAGAGCGAGGGCAGAGGGGAACAGCTCCCGGGGGTCTCCCAGGATGTGCCTTTTCAGATGCTGACCCATCACCAGACTCAGCTCAGGCATTTCTCAGCAGGATTGGGGGTGGCGTGGTCTGATGCCAACCTGGCGGGGTGGAACCCATGCTTACTTGTTGGCAGCACTCTGGAAAGCTGCCCCATCTTTCCTCGGGGAGGTGAAACCACTCGCCTTAATACAGTGAGGAGGCAGGAAGGCTTCCCGGAACAGGGCATTGAAAGGAAGACAGAACACCACCGTGGAGACAGAAGGCAGAGGAGAGGGGACACAGGGGCAGTCCAGCACCGGCTGAAGCGGTGCTGTGGGGGCTAGGGGCTGGAAGAAAAATCGGGACAGGCATTAGGAGCTGTGCTTTCGGGGGTGGGGGGCATGGAACCGTGCTGGGAGCCTGGTCTGGCCTTTGATCTCCAAAGTTGGTGCAGTTAGGACTCTGGTCCAGATGGGACGAGGCGATCCCACTGACCACAGACAGCAGGAGGCCCTGCTGGGAAACAGACAGTGGAGCTCTCATCTGGAGGAAATGCAGGCAGGTCATGCGTGGGTTGCCACAGCTTTCCAACCACCAAAGGAGGGCCTTTTGAGAGATTCCTGCCAGTCATCCCAGGGGAGGACCCCAGGGTGAGAAGGGTTCCGACCAGTCCCTAATGTTTGTGTAGCCAGGGGACCTTCTGCCAGACTGTGCCATTCAGTGTCCTGAAATGGGTAGATGGGGACAAGTTGGGTTGCCACCCTGGGATTTTAAACCAAGACCCCACTCCTTGTTCCTGGAGTGTCTCCGCCCCATCCCAGTGGTCCAGTGACTGGGGGTACTCAAGGACACAGGATAGCTTTTCCGTCCTGCTCCAAACTGCCTCCTCCTCGTGCCAGCGGGCAGGCTGGCAGGCTGGAAGAGGAAGCATTTTGAGCCACGGAGGCCTGGTTTGAAATTCCACCATTAGCCCTTGGCTGGGGGCCTGCAGGGCCTTTCTCAACCTGTAAGTCCCCTCTGGGCACCCTGGTTAGTCGTGAGCGACTGCCTCTAAGAGTGGTCTCACTAGATCCCCTCTAACCAGCAGGTATCTGGTCTGGAGCAGGCTTGGATGGTGAGAGAGTAGGGCAGAGGGGGACAAGGGAAGGACAGGGACTTCCCTGATGACACCCTGGGGCAGCGCGCCAAGCACCGGGGCCCTGCCTCACAGCTGAGGTTTGGGCAGAGACCCACTGGGGCACATGACAAGAGTCTCAAGCATGCCAAATGACCAAATGCACATGCGCGCACCCAACCTCCACCAAGCCAGACCAAGTCAGAGGGCCTTCCACGTCCCCTCTGAGCGAGGAGAGACTGCACTCCCCAGCGAGAAGGAGAGGGGGACAAACTCAGTTCCACCATCTGGAACATGGAACTCTTTTCTGGCTGTGAGATCATGAGATCCACAGGAGTCTGTCACATCCCCACCCCAGGGCTGATGCAAGTGCCGGCAGGGTGAGTCCAAGAGTCCTGCAGCTGGAGACTGGCCGGGGCACTGAGCAGGACACACACACACACACACACACACCGGAAATTGAGCTCTCTGGCCCTGCCCCACAGCCCGCAGGGTGACTGGGCCCACAGAGAGGAGAGGGCTTCCAAATTCCATCTGGGACCTGAGGGAGGGACGAGGATGAAGGGGACATCCCCACCCCAACCCTCCCCCTACCCAAGGAGGAATATGGAACCCAGCAGCTAGGTCAGTGGTTTAGGAAAGACAGGGTTTGCTGCTTCATGAACATGGTCGGGAATGGCGAGGGGTGGGGGGTGGCTCTCCTCAGTCTTGCAATGAGCCAGAATCCACAGGGCGGCAGGGATTTGCCTGGGTCTTGGAAGCACTTTGGTGGCAAGCAGATGCTGCCACAAGGTGTCACTAGAGGCCCAGAGAGGTTGGCTGACTTGCCCAAGGTCACACAGGCTGAGCATTCCCCAGGAGAGCCAGCGCGGTTCTGGCCCTGTGACATCACTCGCGTGGCTGTCACCCTGGCGTCAGCCTCCCCCCCAACCCCCCTCCTGCAGCAGATCACACACGACCCTTAGTCAAGCGTATCATCCATTTAATCATAGAATACAAGTACGTGATAAATACAGGGTAAGCTGCTGAAATAGTCCTTAGCGTGCATGAATACCAGCAACGACATTGTTTTGAGAAAATCTTTCCACAGTTGAATGACAACATTATTAGTAACTCAGCAGAAGTCTTTTCTGGATGTGTCTCCTCTTTTCTACTCTAATGGCTACTTGGTGTTCCAAAGATGACGAAGACGGCTTCCCAAATATGTTCATCTCGGTACACGTGGTCCACCTGAAACTCCAGGAAGGCTGACAGAATCAGCGACTATAAAAGCCGAGAGATGCAGCGAAAGCAGCAGCACGTGCTTCTAGCACGCCCAGAGGACACCCTGGGACAGGCAGGACCGTTGTCCCTGGGTAAGGATGACGGCTCTGCCAGGAGTGCTGTAGAAGGCTCACACCGCACAGGATCATCAAGATGTCGGCAGGGCTGGTGTTTTGTTGTTGTAACTAACTACAGAGGTTTTTTTAAGGTAAGATGTTTCTGCTAAGCTCGGCGCAAAACATTAGAGACAGCCATTCTGGTGTCATGGCCTCTGACAGTGTCACCCCTGGGGCCCCTGCCCACGGACCCCACTGATCTGCAGTCCATCTGAGTTTGGTGGGGGAGCCTGGGACAAGTTCAAGAAGACCCTGATGACCTTAATCTGCTAAAAAAAAAAACATCAAGGGGGAACTTCCTGGGTTTAGGGTCCAAGGGATGAGGCTGTCAGATGGCATCGGAGAAGCAGGAAGAAGAAGGCTTAGGAGGAAGGACAGGAACAGACCTGGCCTTTTGGACACACTGTGGGGCTGACATTGCTCGGGGAGCTGTGACTCCCCCTCCTTCTTACCCCACCCCCAGTACTACCTGAGTGACCATGGGGGGATTCACGTGCACCAGCGCTAGGGTGCCCTCCCCAGAACTGTTTGCTGCATGAAAACAAAACAAACCTCCCTTACAAACCTTGTGTTACAGAATATGACATCTCCATGGTATATTCTTGGCTATAATCTTTACAGAACCAGACGTCCTTTCTTCCTTGTTGTTACTGTGTGGACTCAGAGTAGTCAAGCATTTGCACCAGCCAAGGACCTTCCTGGCTTGTTAGGATACTGCTTCATGTGTTTTCTGTTATTCCCCCTTCCAATGCATTCTGAACTGCTCTTCCTTCTGGTCTCTTCCCATGCAGACATGCTGAATCCAAGTGGACAGGCCTTTGACCAGAACAACAGAATACTGCATGGTTTGAAATCATGACAGCTGTGTGTCAGCATTGTCCCCTCTCACCATACTTACTCAGTCTGTGGGCTGAGCAAGTCATCAGAGAAGATGGTTTGAGGACCAAGAATGGGGCATCAGGATTGGAGGAAGACTTATCAGCAGCCTACAATACACAGATGGCACAACCTTGCCTGTTGACAGTGAGGATGACTTGAAGCACAGGTTGACGAAGATGGAGGATCACAGCCTTCCATAGGGATTGCGACTCAGTGTAAAGAAGACCCCCCCCCCCAACTGGACCGATAGCTGACATCATGGTGAACAAGAGAAAAGACCGACCTTGTCAAGGACTCCCTCTTGCCTGGTTCCACCATCAATGCTCCTGAATGCAGCAGTCCAGAAATGAAATGACACTGCATTGGGTCAATCCGCGGCAAAAGACCTCTCTCGAGTGTTGACAAGCAAGGAGGTTTCTCTGAGGGTGGGGGTGCCCTTGAAGCAGCCGTGGTACTGCCCAGTGCCTCAGGTGCATGTGGAAGTCGGATATTGGATTAAGAAGACCAAAATAAAAGAACACATGTGCTTGAATCCTGGTGTTGGTGGAGAAGATTGGACGTACCATGGACTGCCCAAAGAACAAACAGAGAACTACAGCCAGAAGGCTCCTAAGAGGGGGAATGGTAAGCCCCCACCTCAAACACAGAGGGCATATTCTGGGTAGAAACCAGACACTGGAAAAGGACATCATGCTCTCATGCTTGGTGAAGTACCAGGGCAGTAAACAAGAGGAAGACCCTCAACACGATGGAGAGACTTTGTGACTGTAGCAATGGGCCCCCAAATAAGAGCGACTGTGAGGCTGGTGCCGGTCGAGGCAGCATTTTGTTCTATTGTACATAAGAGTTGGGACCAAACGGATGGTCCCTAACCACCACCAGGACCACCACCGCCGCCGCCGCCACCATCACTGCCACCACGGGTGGAAAGAAATCCCTTCCCCTGTCCTTGGTATTTACAGAAGAGGAGGGATCCTGAGTTCCCAAGGCACCCTCGGAGCAGGACAGGCCCTGGAAAGAAGATTGCCTGTTGAGTTATCAGTGGCCTCAAAAATGACGGGGAGATCATCTACACCATGTGTAGCCATGCATGCTTTCTGAGTGTTCGGCCTCCCTCCCAGCTCCACCAACCTCCTGAATCCCTCCTGTTTATCTTTCAAGATGGAGCCTGTGTCTCCTCTTCCAGGAATCACTGCCATCTCCCCCCTCTTGTGCCCTCGTTCGACAGACAAGGGTCCTTGGTGCCCTCACAATGTGCGCTTTCAGCACTTATACACCGCCCAATGATGGCGGCATATTCATTTGAATGTCTGTCCCTTTTGTGTGCTAGATGCATGCAGCAGACGCTTCACTCATTCAGCGAGCCATGTGCTCATGGGCTTATTCACGGTTCTAGGGTGAGTTGAGGCTCTGGCAGAGATTTCAATGACAAGCGTCGGGTCTCTGTCATGCTAAGCTGTTGGAAAGTCCTAGGACAGCTGTGCATAGTGAATCCTCAAGAGACGTCCCCAGAAGGTTGGGCTCAGGGATGGATGCTTCCAGCAACAAGCCTGGATCCTGGCAACTTCATGGAGCTGCATTATCCAGAAGACCCACGACTCAGAAAGTGCTATCGTACTCTATGCAGCAACCCTGCCCAGAGGGGCTGCCGTGACCTTCTTAAAGATGAGGACCTTGTCGGGCTGAGCCCCGGTGGCGTAGTGGTTGTGCGCGGGACTGCAGCCCACTGGGATGGAGGTTCAATTCCAGCAGTGGGACTGGGCCTCCTACCCCCACCACCGGAGAGCAGTGGTGCCCAAAAAACAAAACAAGCAAACAAAGATGAGGACCTTGTCAAAGTGGACACAAGAAGAAACAGAAGAGAAGAATCATCCTGAAACGCCTAACGAAATCGATTTTGTAATCAAAATCTCACAGAGGCAACGCCAGGCTCGGGTGATTTTCCTCGCAACTTCCACTTCGTGCTGAAGAACCACATCACCTGCATTCCACAGATTCATCCAGAGGATGGAAAAGGAAGGTGCCCTTTCCAAGTCATTCCAAGAGGCCAGCACAGCCTGCACACCTCAGTTCTGCTCTGTCAAGTGGGGACAATAGGCAGGAGCTGCCTCCGTACGTAGGTCTTTTGCTTGTTCTGTTTTCAGATCAAGGGAATTAGTACTTTCCACCTAGCCTGTACTGGTTCTGTAGAGTTCTCTATAGGGCCAAATCACAATTCAGGCAGGCCCAGTGTCTCATCGCTCCCATGCCAAGGCTCAAGCAGATTCCTTTGCATGCAAAGAAGAGAGAGGACTGAGGGCTGGAGAACGATCACGAAGAGAACCCTGCCTTGGGAAAACCACCTGGCAGGCTTCCCGGCATCCAATCCCCCCAAAAGCTTGTTGTCAGCAGAGAACGGAAGCTCACTCAGAGAATCTATGTCTGACTGCATCAAGTCCAAGCCAGACTTGTCTGACAGCAAAACCCGGCATCCTCTGAATTCAATGGAGAACTCGAGCTAACGAGGCAGGTGTACCAACCAAGCATCCTGACCTTGATGGACTGTCTCTGGACCCACGGGCCCCCATCTCTAAATGAGTGAGCACAGGTAAATTGCCTGGAGTCTCTGGGCCCAAAGCTGCCATGCCTGCCTGATTGGGTTTCTATGCCTCAGCCCACCTGGGCTGTGGGAGTTACATAATTTCATGTCAGCTTGAAGCTATATGCAAGTGTGTGTGTGTGTGGGGGGGACTTAGCCTGTCAATCAAGTTGTTCCTGACAACCTTACCTGATGATGGGACTGAAATATATGGCCCTCTGGAGGTGTCTCTCTCACCCTCTCTCTCTTTCTCTTCACCTTGCAGCCTGCTGGCTACCATGAGAGCTGTGGGGCCCTGCAGAGCTTGGATCCACGGGGCTCTGGATCCACAAGGCTTTCCACGCACCGGCCTGTGATCTTCCTGCATTTTGCATCATTGCATGTAACTGTGTTAGTCTGAAGAGGGACTTACGGACTGCTGTCAGACTTAGACTTCAGTTGGACTGGGCTGGGATGTCTTCCTGATCTACAATGACTTCTTGATATAAAGCTCTTCCTCACACAGATGTGTCAGTGAATTTGTTTCCCTCGTCGACCTGGCAATACCTGGGCTGTCAAACTGGCCCTCACACCCAGGTGTCTCCTCTTCGGGCTGCTGCCTCCCTCATGTGGCATCGCGGCACATGGGGGCGGGCGGGGGGGGGGGGGACACTTCCTGGGACTGCATCCTCGCATCTGTGTGCGAGATTTCATGACTCGATTCGTGCACAAACACACTCTCACTGAAAACCAAACTGAGGCAGAAGCAGGCTGAGTAAGAAGATGGACACGGTGCAGACAGCAGGGCACAACACATGCTGGTCTGCCCTTTCAGACCTTTAAGCCCAAACATAGTCGTATATTCCTTGGAGCACGTTGATTTTTCCATTTATTTTCCTGTATGTTTACGTGCCTTCCATCATCCTGTGTGTATTGTTCTGCGACTTGCTGCTTTTTTTGTTTTTTTTCACGTCCCAACCCCATGTGCTATTTATATCTTCTCCGCTTCCCCGGAGGATTTGAGGAGGCTTACCAGAGGGCCAGAGGGTGGGGCTTCAGAGCAGAGGACAGAACCCGGGCCCTGGGGTTACGCGGACCTGGATTGAGGTCCTGCCTTTGCCACCTGCACTCCCATGACCTTGAGTCCAGTGCTAATGTCTCTGAGGCTGGGCTCCGCCCTCTGTCGAAAGGAGATGTGACACTCGGGGCAGTCACCTCACTGGGCCAAGGTGTCACTGTCAGATGCAGAACAGGTTGACCCCCCAGACAGCCCGGAGCTTTGAGAAAGGAACTCTGTGGTTGGGAGGCCAGATGTGGGCCAGAGGGTCCTTCATGGTCCCGGACTCTCGGCCCTATGCCCAGACAGAACAAAGGAGGCAGCAGAGGGCCCGGCCCGGGATGTCTGGGCTTGTTGTGCCGTGTTGGTGAGTCCTGTTGGGTCTTTGTGTCATCTCAGAAACTTGGAGAAGCAGGGGGGCTCCACCACCCCCACCCCCCATGGAGAAGGCAGCTGTGACCCCCACCTGGCTTCCCATCTCCCTGACAGGAGAAGACAATCGCTGCCTTGACCTGCTGCTGTGGCTGCCAAGGGGGGGGGGGGCCAGCTGCTCCCTGTTTTGAAAAATAGAGAGACTGAGGCAGGAGGAGCCATCATCCCTGGCCCCACCCACTCCTGGGATGGATAAGAAGCAGCAGACAGCCCTGGTGGGTCATCTATAGAAACAAAGGAAACAGTAGCCATCGAGTGTGTGTAGGACTGAGGCCCCAAGGTTTCCATGGCTGCGCTTTCAGAAGCAGATCACCAGGCCTTTCTTCTGAGGCTCCTCTACTTGAACTCAGACCATCAAATCTGTGCCACCCAGGGACAAGGGCATACAGCTGATGTGAGGCACCATGGAACACTTTGATTGACCGTCATCCCCTTTGACAGGGTCAAAGTGCCCCTGTCAGTTTTCCGAGGCTGTCATCTTTACAGAAACCAGGTCACCGTCCCCTGGGGCCTCTGGTGGGTTCAAACCGTCAACCTTCTGGTTAACAGTCAGTGCTTAACCACTGTGCTTTGTGGCTTTAAAAAGATAAATGAAAAAAAAAAATCCCAACAGAAGCAAACCACTGCCCCCAAGTCAATTCGGATTCCTAACTCCATAGGGCAAAGTAAAACTTCTTTGGGGTTTCCCAAACTATAACTCTTTTTTGGGGGGCGAGGGGGGGGAGGGCGGGAGGTCCAGCCTTGCTCCTGGAGAACTGCTGAGATGTTCCTGAAACGGTGAAACTTCATGGGAACCGAAAGCTTCCTTTTGCTCCCAAAGAGCAGCTGGTGGATTTGAATTGCTGACCTTATGGCTGGCAGTCCAACATGCCATCCACTCTGCCACCAGGGCTCCATGGCCTGCTGTTAGTGCTCAGTCAGGGTTTGATCGGGCTGGGGCCAAGGACTTTTCCTTCACCCTTCAGTAGCACTGTGACACAGGTGCTCTTTCCATTTTACCAGGCAGAAGACTTAGGAAGCTTTCTCCCACCTAAACCCATTTGGATTCTAACACTGTAGTCTTTATGGAAGCAGGCAGCCTAGATGTCCCCCCACTGAACAGCTACTGGGTCTGAACCAGTGACCTTTCTGGGAGCAGTCAAGTGTTTAACCACTTGCCCTACCTCCAGGCCCCCCTGCTGTCTCAAGAACACATCCGTTTACTATCAGAGCCAGAGTTTGATATGCACCATCTCTCCCTACCAGGCTGTGGGGAATGCCTTTTCCCATCTCCTACCAGTCCCTCCCCACTGCCTACTTCTGACTCTCTGCTGAGCTGCAGCTCCCCTGGGAAGTTCCCCTGGCTCTCCCCCAGGCTCTGGTTGCTCAGGACCTATGGTATGTCCCACTGCTCCTGCCTGGGGCACAAGTCTGTCCTGACTCCAGGACCCCTGAGCTGGCAGCCTGGACAGTGAGCTCGGCCTCTCCCCAAACCCTGAGCTCTTCGGGGAGGCGCTCAGACTCCTGCAAAGGGCCCAGCCCAGCCGAAGCCAGTTTGAGTTTGTTAAAAGAAGGCAGGAAGATGGAGAGGCAGGGGAGAATTCCCAAACCTCCTCTTCCCCAACATCTTTAACACATCCAACGCCCCAAGTTTGGTCCCCAGTTGGATCTCCCACTCACCTGCACTGCCCCCTGCCCCACCTAGCCTCTCTTCCCTTGTGTTCATGCCCCCACTGCCAAGGGCAGCAGCACCCTACTCTCACCCACCAGCTCACTGCCCACAGAACCTCTCTGGTCAACCCAATCCCACCGTGGGCAGACCTGTGTAAGGGCCATTCTCCTGGGACAGGCCATCCAGAGAAGAGCGAGGAGACCCCGCGTGGCCTGGACCTTTGAAGCCGCCGAGAGAACGGCTCCCTCCTCCATCAGTGCCTGTCCTCTGGGAGCCCCTGGGGTCCATGCACTCGTCGTCGAGGTGAGTAGGGGGCTGGGGAGACTCCCAGTGTCTATCAGTCAGAGTACCCATGTTGGGGTGGACTGCGTTTCCATGACGACAAGCCACGGGAGCTTCTGGGAGAGAGGGCCACGGTGTACACAGACACAGATCCACACGGACCTGCAAGAAAAATAGCAACAGATTTGCTGAGTCATTGGCCTCCTATATTTATAGTCTCTGGCAAAGGCAGACCTGCCTATCAGAGGCTAATAATACTGCAGCCGCGTGTTAATTGCAAAGACGGAACCTCCAAGCATCCATTCAGACGACTGAGACCGCTCCTTGAATAACGAGAGAGGCCCTCACAAGGAGAGCTGTGTGTGTGTGTGTGTGAGAGAGCGAGAGAGAGAGAGAGAGAGAGAGAGAGAGAGAGAGAGAGAGAGAGAGAGAGAGAGTATGAGAGAGAGCGCAGGCTCCAGCACTGAGGTCAGATGCAGTGGTACATGCAGCTGTCTGAAGCAGTCCCCACTCCCACCCCCAGCAGAGCGGTGTCACAAAGCCCTCTTCGGTCGCAGGAGGATGTCTGGGCTCCAGCCCGCTCTGCAGATGGGCAGGGTGTGGAGGGGCCCGCCAGAGAGCAGAGGAGGCTGGTTGGCTGATGGTCCCGGGATGGGAGGGAGGTGGGGTCTCCACCGTCCCCCTGCTCCATGTGGCCAGACGAGAGGGAAATGAAGGTGCTGCCTTCTGGATGGGAGATCTCACAGGGGTTCCAGGAGCAGAAAGAGAGTCCAGGACCCTGGGTGCCCAAGAGCCTGGGCCCCATCCTGATGGAACACTCCAGAGCCATGCTCCGCTCTGGACAGGTGGTATCACCACCCCTTGCTTATGGAGACAGGAGGCCTAACCAGGTAGGTATCCTCTCCTAGGACTTCTGCCTGGCCTCACATCATAGCTCTGGCCCATGGGTACTATTATAGAGGGACATGTGCTAAGCACCCAAGTGTCACCTCTGCCCCACTGAGAGAGCCCAAGACACTGGGTCACATGTCACAGCACCTGGCCCAGCACCTGACAGAGAAGGTCCTTACTAGTTCTTTGAAGACAATCCTCAGATCCCCCTGAGTCATCTTAACTTCAAGCCAAAGACTTCCCTGGCGTGGGTTCAAGTCTCCTCCCTGGTTCCATTCTTCTTTGGACCTGCTCCTTCTTAGACTGCTCCCCTGCCCTGAGCTAGGCGTAGAGGGTAGAGGTGGGTCCTTCTGCCTTGGTTAGGGTGAGACTCGCCGGCTCCGGCCTTCCCTCCACTTCAGCTGGCACACAGTCTCCTGTCCTCCGACTCAGCCAAGGACAGACACCCCCCCCCACACACACACACACCTCTCTCTCTGTCTCTCTCTGTCTCTCTCCAGGGGTCTTACAGCCAAAGGCTCTCCAGGAGCCCCAGGAAGCAGCAGAGCGAGGCTGGGCTCAGCTTGGCAGGGAGGAGTGAAGCCTGGGTTTGCTTCGTGAGCCAGGCCTCAATGTCTCCCCCCCCCCAATCCCCCAGACGGCAAAAGCATTCGTGACAGGGTTCACTGCAATCTCAAGGAGGGGGGCCGGCAGGGAAGGAGGAGGGGGAGGGAAAGAAGAGAGAGGGGCAGCCTTTCCATTCTCACTTCTCGTCAAGAGAAGGTTGACTCAAGAGCTATTATTAATAGTCAATTAAATAGTGTGGGGATTCTGAATAATAAAGAGCTCTTGGGCTCCAAGCTCCCACTGCCCTCGCTCCAGGGAAATACTTGGTGGGGGCTGAGTCGTGGCGCCCAGCATTTGTAGGCCAGCAAGGAGGAGTCTGCGGAGGGAGTCCAGGGCCAGACCGGCAAGACCTCCCCGCCCCCAGGGGCCCCGTATTCCCACTCTGTGGTGACACAGGATGACACGCTTCTGAAGGCACAGCTACCTCCGTCTGTGCCACCATGGAGCCTGGTGTGTGCCCACAGGAGAGTGGGAGCCTTCTCCTGCTAACTGTGTGGTCTTGGGCAGTCACCAAACTGTCCACCTGTCCGGTGGGATGACTGTAGCATCGACATCCTGTGCTTGTCGGAAGACTTCCAACAGTAAGCATAACGTGTTGTTGGCATGTTCATGAGGGCAGGGGCTTCTGTTTGAAACTAGGACTTCTGGTTAAGAACCCCTACACAGAGGAAACCCAGACTAAAGAGGTTTGGCAGCCTGGCATCATGTCCTCTGTGAGCCTCGGTGTCTCCACCGATAGGTGAGGGACAGCAGCCAAAGCCCATCTGGTACTGTCCTGCTGTGTAGAACAACGCAACCCACTGCGGCCGTGGGTCCCTTCTCCCCCACCCTGACCCTCGATACTTTCTGCCTGTTAATAGTTATGGGAGCAGACAGTCTCTCTGTCTCCCGAGAAGCGTCTTCCAGGTTTGACTCTCAGACCTTGCCGTGAGAAAGAAGGTCAGTGCTTACTGAGCTCCAGCTAGGAGCTAGGCGCTGTGCTAAGTGGTTTGTGGCCGGTCGCTCATTTCACGTAACCCTTCCAGCTGTGGGTTCCACAGATGAAGAAATTGAGGCTCAGCAAGGTTAGATAACTTGCCTCCATACACCCCGCTCACAAGGGCTGGCGCTAGAAGTTGAGACACAGCCCACCTCCTGATGCCCTCTAAGCCGACGCGATTCATGTCCAAGAGTGCCTTCGAGTCTACGTCTGGGTGCCCCACCCCCTACCTTCCCAAAGCTCAGTGGCCAAACAGCCAAACAGGTAGTGGCATAGTTTCTTGTCAACTTGATAAAAGAACGATGGGGTGGAGTCTATCCTATCTATCAGGTCACAGCCTGATGATTCCCTCCCTGTGGGCACAGCCTTCTAATGAAGATTCTGGGAACTGTCTCTCTCTTGATTCTGCCAACAGAAGAGGCGGGCTTCTCTCTCTCTCTCTCTCTCTCTCTCCTTCACCTTCCTGTTGAGGAGCCACTCGGAAGTCTGCATCCGTGCAGAGATGGATCCACTGGCATTGGATCCACAAGACTTTTCACCCGCCGGCCTGTGGTCCTCCTGCATTCAGCATCATTGCCTGTGCTGCATGAGTCTGAAGAGGAATTTATGGACTAGGATCTGGCTAATATTGGACTAATGGACTGGATCTGGACTGGGTAGGGATGTTTTCTCAATATGCAGTTGCTCTATGACATAAAGCTCTCTCTGACACACATATGAGTGTCATTGGATTTGCTTCCCAGTCAACCTGGAGAACTAACCCCCGTTTGATACCAGCTCTTTGAAAGAGGTGAGGAGTCTTGCTGCCCACTTGTTGCAAGGTGGGGATGAGGGAGGAGAAGGCAGAGGGCTGGAGACAGATCCTCTAGGAATGGGGTGAGGGGGGGAAGCAGAGCATACACTCTCGACCCCCCCCCCCCCAGGAGAGACAGGCAGAGACAGAATCTGGGATGAGCAAGAATCCAGGGGGCTGTGGCCGCCCAGGCCCCTCCTGTGTGCTCCCTCCCCTCCATCCTAGCTCTTCCAGTGCCTCCAGGGCCCACTTGGCTTCCCCCTCCAGAGCCTCCAACTGCAGCAGCCGCAGTGTTGGGGGAATTCTTCCCTGGGGCCTGATGCGGTGGGAAGTCGTCAGTTATAAGGAGGAAACAAGGCCGACTTCGTTTTCTAAAGTGGCTCTGGGGAGCTGCAGCAGCTTGAGAGGATGGCGGACGGGGGGAGCCACCACCTCTGCCTCCACCAGCCCCTCCACCTCCACTCCCACCCCCTCCACCTCTACCACCTCCCCCAGCTCCTCCACCATCACCAACCCCACCTCCAGCTCTGCCGACACCAGCCCCTCCACCACCACTGCATGTGGGCACTGAGATGATGGGGCCATTTGGAGCACGGGCTCCAGGAGGCCTCAGACACCAGGCATTTGAGAGTGTGAGCTTGCGCCTAGGGACAGACCTGGGTGAAGAACTGGGACCCCGGGTGGATCAGGCAGGCCCCAGCTTGTGGAGCTTCTGGAGACTGATGTGCAGTTAGAAATGGCAAAGTCCTTTCTGGCAGCCCCCCATCCCCCAAAAGGAGTTGGGCTCAGGATCTGTGGGTTCTAGGGGGAAACTGCTCCCCAGGCGGCCCCTGGAAGGCTGCCTGCAGGGGCTGATGGATCCTGCCTAGGAAAGGGCAGTCACAGCAGGAAAGCAGGAGGAGACCCAGGTCCAGCACCTGTCAGAAGTGGCCTGTGGTTGGAGGGGAGGGTGGGCGAGCTGAGGTGGGGAGAAGAGAGGCCAGGGGTAAGGAACCCAAGGATTTGTGCCCAGAAGCTTGGCTTTTCCATTGGTGGCCACAGGAGCCACTGAAGGAAGTCACATGGTCTGACTGGCCCTGGACACAGTCACACTGTGCATGTCTCAGAAACAAAAGACATCGGAGCCAGCTGACACCTATCCCTCTTCCCAGCCCCAGCCCCTTGGACGACAAAGCCCCCAGCTGCAGAGTCCATACTGGATTCAGTGGGTGTGACCTGGGAGTGATTGTCAGCTGCCCTCGGATGGCCCCAGCTCATGAGGACTGCACACACAACAGAAACCACCTCCACCCCCCAGCACACACACACCACACACACACACACACACACACACACACACACACACACACTCCCAGGGTTTCCATTAACCGATGCCCCCGACATGGTCTTTGCTTTGTTGCTGAGAATATGCACAACCAAACATACACCCATCTCCCAGTGTCTGCATGTCCCATCCAGTGACCGTGATGCCACTTTTGGAGTCGTGCAACCTTCCTCACCCTGCTTTTCTGAGTCATCCCTCTCCCGGGAACATAAGGTTCCCATCGAGTCTTTCGAGTTGCTGTCAGCAATTGGATCCCTTGAAAAAAAGAGCAAAATGCTCAAGGCTGTCTTCCCCTCCCCGCCACTCCCAAACCAACCTTACTGCCACCAAGTCCATTCGGACTCACCGGGGGTGACCTGTTCACCTGCTAACTGCCAGCTGCTCTGCGGAGGAGAGAGAGAAGAGGCTTTCTGTTCCCATAAAGATTTACAGTCTTCAGAAATCCAAAAGGAGCGGCTCTCCACTGGCCTATGGGAACACTTGTTGAGCCAAATGATTGGTTTTAATAAGACTTCGGGGGAGTTTTTGATTTAAGGTTTAAGGGTGAGCCTAGAGTAACAGAAACTCTAGAATCCATGAGAAGTTGAAATGTTGTCCTGCCTCCCCCTACCACCACCACTTCTGATTTGGTTTCTTCTATGGGATCTTTGCTCCACGTATTCTCTAAGGGCAACCTGGCACCATCCAGTTCTGGTCTTGTGACACAGGAGGCAGTTGTTTATGGAGACAGTTAGCCATACATTGCATATCGTCTTCTCTCCTGAACTCTCCAGTTCTTTCTGTTGTCCTATGTGAACAGAAACCTGTTGTTGTGCCTGGGATGGTGTGGCAGTCATGTGCTTATGTTAATTTTATTATTGAGATGTGGGGGGGAGTCTGGCCTGTTAATCAGGAGAAAGCCATTGAGTAGCTGATGAGACCGCTGTGGGCGCCTGGCTTTCACCTGAGACTCCTGGGAAATCTCGCGGTATTTTCCTTGTGAAGATGAGAAGCTATCTTCCCCAGTTGGGAGTTAGTTTCAGAGACGATTAATCACAGACAAGCTGGCAGCGTTGGAGAAGTTGGAGGAGCCAGCGGAGAGACCACACGGCTTTGCCCTGAGGAAGACAGACCTCTGAAGCTGGAGTGGCATGCTGTTGATGGACCTGCGCCCTGGAAGTGAGGAGCCATGGGGAGACCCCTGCCAGCGCCAGAATTCTGCACCCACGGGCCTGTGACTTCCTGAGTCAGAAGCAGACATTATAGGCTGATTGCAGGCATATGGGTTAATACCAGACTTATGACTTTGAACTGGACTGGGCTGGGATGCTTTCTCCATGTCCCATTCCTTTTGTATATAAACCTTTTCCTTATACCTAAATGCGTGTCTCTGAAATTTGTTCCTCTAGTCTACCCGGACTAACTCAGATGGCGTTCTGGTAAGCTTTCAAGACCCCAGGCACTGTGCAATGCATCAGGGGCAGACAGAAGCACCAAACGCATTATTCCACCAATTAACTGGCATACCCCATGAAACAATGACCCTAAACTTCCAAACCAAGCAACTGAATTGTGTGGGGTCTTGGGTGATAGGTGAATAGGCAGGCGTAGCAGAGAATCATTTGCACATGCTGTTCTGTCACATGACTCTTGTCAACTTAACATCTTAACTTACAGGTGTTCAACCTATTGACACTCGATTACAATAACAGGTCCTGAAACCTTACCCTTAATATAATGTCTTCTCCTTTTCCTCCTTCTTCCCACTCTTTTGTTTTGTTTTGTTTTGTTTTGGGGGGGGGGGCATCACTGCTCTCTGGTAGTGGGAGTAGGAGGCCCAGCCCCACTGCTGGAATTGAACCTCCGTCCCAGTGGGCCGCAGTCCCGCGCACAACCACTACGCCACCGGGCTGCAGCCCCCTTCTTCCCACTCTTAATGACCACTAATAAGCTTCAGACTCCAATTTTAAGGTTTAAGGATGATCCTAGAGTAATAGAAACTCTAGAATCCAGGAGAATTGCAATATTGTCTTGCATCCCCCTACCACCACCACTTTTGATCTGGTTTCTTCCCCCCACTGACTTTGTCTTGTCTTTGTATATAATGAAGATCATACGGTATAACTTCTCCTGTGATCAGCATAATGTCTTCAAACCCCATGCCATCGGCTAGTTCTGGAGGGAAGTAGGTAAGTCTCTCTTCCTAGTTCCTCTTATTCTCAAAGCTCTACTGTTTGGCATTTCAGCAGCAGGCAAGCCTGTGACACTGATATTGGTGACTTGGTATGAGATGCACTCACCCAGCGTTGAACCTGGGTCTCCTGCATGGGAGGCGAGTGTCCCCACTGAACCATGAGTGTCCCAGATTACCAACCCAATGAACCCACTGCCAGCCAGCTGCTTCTGACTCATAGCAGCCCTCTAGGAAGGAGCGGAGCTGCGCCTTTGGTTTCTGAGGCTGTAAATCTTTGCTGGAGCAGAGAGCCTCATCTTCTCCCGCGGATGGAGCGGCTGGTGAGTGTGAAATGCCATCCTTGGGCGTAGCACACCAATGTCTCTCCCATGGTACCACCAAGCCCCCCCACCCCCATCAAAGGGTTGCATTCTTGTTGTTGTGTGTCGCTGCGTCGATTCCACCTCAGAGAATCCCTTGAGGGCAGACAGCACCTCCCCATAGGGTTTCCCAGACTGTGCTCTCTACAGACGGCTTCATCTCGCTCCTGAGGGGCAGCAGGTGGTTTCGAACCAGCGATCGTTTGGTCAGCAACTGAGGGTTCATCCCCTGTGCCGTGGTGTTGTCATCAGACACTGTTGAGTTGGTCCCAGTTCACAGAGACCCTCTGTGCAACAGAAGGAAGTACTGCCCGCTCCTGCCCACCCTCACAATTGTCACCACAGTTGAGCCCAGGGTTTCAGGGTCTTATCCAGGGTCTTCCTCTATTTTGCCGCCCTTCTATCCTACCAAGCATGATGTCCTTTTCCAGGGGCTGGTCTCTCCCGATAACTCGACCGAAGGACACGAGACGAAGTCTTGCCATTCTTTGCTTCCAAGGGGCATTCTGATTGCAATGACATTTCAATGGTGGTCTCTGGCACCATCATTCAGGCCCATCGATTCTTCCGCAGTATCTTCTCTATTCAGCGTCCAACTTACACATGCACAGGACACATTTGACAAAGCCCAGGCTTGGGTCCGGTGCATCTTAGTTCTCCAAGTACCATCCTGGCTTTCGAACACTCTAAAGAGACCTTGCGCAATAGATCTCTGCCCAATGCAAGGTGAAACTTGATCTCTTCCCTGGGCCTCCATGAGCACTGATTGATGGGATTCTTGACAACTCCCGTCTTTTCTCCGTTCGTCACAATGTTGGCTCTTGGACCGGTGGTGAGGATTTGGGCTTTCTTTACTGTGCCATAGAGGGGCCGAAAGGTAAGTCTGCTCAGGGGACAGGAGAACGTGTGCTCTCCTTAGCTCACTGAGAACTGCTCTTGAAATGTCACAGGTTAGGATGATTAACTATAGAAAAACTAGTCATGTCCAGTGCCAGAAAGGGAAGACTTAGGAGCGCATCCTAACAGACATTAAAAATGGGTGGACTGAGCTTGCAAGTGACCAGCTGGTCTCGATACCTGGAGCAGTCAGAGAAAGAGAAACCAGTCAGAGAAAGAGAAACGGGACCAGGAGGGGGTGTGAAATGTGCATCTACCTCCCTCCAGGAACAACTAACTGCCTCCTTTGTCACGAGACCAGAGGAACTGGGTGGTGCATGGCTATCCCTGCTGAAGATGTTGATCAAGACTTCCATAGAAGAGTCTTGATCAAAAGGGAGTACATGTGGAATTCCAAGTACTGCTGCATTCCTGACCTCCTAAAGCCAGGAGGGTTGGACGAATCCCTAAAATGATTTCCCTGAGTTTTTGTTTAAATTTGAAGCCAAAAATATTACCTGAAGCCTCCTTAAAAACCAAGCAATAGATTAACGTGTGTGTGTGTGTGTGTGTGTGTGTGTGTGTAGGTCTGTCTTGAGCATTGTGTTT
>PVJH01029342.1:0-26126 GCA_004026705.1 Nesogale talazaci
TGCATTTGAACTCGGGTGCTGACAAAGAATATTGAAAATACCCGGGCCAGCCCAAAGAACAAACAGCTCTGTCTTGGAAGAAGAACAGCCCCCTTTGAATGCCCCTTAGAGGCCAGGATGGTGAGACTTGGTGTCGTGACCCTTGGGCCTGTCCTCAGGAGAGATGGGTCCCTGGAGAAGGACATCCTGCTGGGTAAAGTTGAGGGGCAGCGACAGAGGCCGGGGCCCTCGATGAGATGGATGGACACCGTGGCTGGGACGACGGGCTCAAGCCTCGCCGAGCTGGCAGGACGGCGCTCTGCTGTGCGTGGCCGACCGACTCTTCCGGAACGGACTCTGCAGCACCTTAAAACAAGAGCCACATTGTCTCGTGAAATCTTGCTGCCTCGAATTACGACATTATTAGGGTTGGCGTGAGCGCGTGCCTTCTCCTTCACGCTCCTTCTCTGTTTGCGTTCATGATACGCAGCGGGCTACGCGTCCGGCTTCCCCTGGCGAGGTCAGCAGGGTTCGAACCCGCCAGTCCCTCCAGGGAGAACGAGGATGCCCTTGCCCCTAAAGATGGACGCCCTCTGAGATCTCAGGAGGGGTTCTGCTCTGTCCCCCAGGGTGACTGCGAGCAGACTGGACCCCAGGGCAGCTGGGCAGCCAGTGATCCCTTTCATTCCCGGGTCTCTGAGTTGACCCCGAATGGGTAGCCATGGACGTGGGTTTCCTTTAAAGACTGCTTCATTCGCAATGCTGTGACTGAGCTGTAAAACAAGCAAAAACTCACTGCCTTTGGATGGTTGTTGACCCAGGGCGACCCTGTAGGGTGGGGTAGCACTTCCCCGTGAGCTAGAGAGGGCAGCTCCATACTCAAATGGGAAACCCCGTCTTCCCCCCGCCCAAGGAACAGGGAGCAGCTGGTGGTGTTGAACTGCTGACCTTACAGTTAACAGCCCCACTTGTCACCGCGAGTTCAAAGACAGTCTGCAAATACGCCAACCACAACATCGTTGTGAGCACCTTTTAAAAAATGTGACCAAACCGGCAGCAATCATGTGTGGACTGACTAAGCGTGACCGCTCTGACCTTGGGTGGACATGAGCAATAGACTAGGTGTGTCGCTCCCCACTGGACGCAGCCGGGAGCACACTGAGCCTGCTGGTAGCTCAGAACACAGCTTGGTTTCGGCCAGGTGGGTGTCAGGGGCTCAACTCCGCCCCTCCCGAGCTGTGTGGTCTTGGGCAGGTTGCTTAATGTCCCAACCTCAGCTTCCTGGGTGTGAAAGGAGTGAGAGGGTGATTGAGAGAGATGATGATGGAGGGGGGGTGGGGGGCTGCCTCAGGCCTGACTCGGAGGACCCAGCATAGCCGCTGTCTGTGGCCACAGCACTGCTGCGGAGGGTGATAGTAGGGCTAGGTCCTTTGCTGACAGCAGTGACAGCATCCCTCGTTCCTTCCTGTTCAGGTGGGGCAGGAGGCAGCTGGCCCAACCCATTTCCCCATCACTCACACGGGCGTGCACTTGCATGGTCACTGAGCACTGGGGACTACTAGGATGCCCTGTCAGCCTAGTCCATACCAGCCTCTGGCATGCACTGCCCACTGGCTCAGCTGGCATAGCCTCCCTAACAGCATGGGTGGGAAGGGCAATGTGGGCCCGTTTTGCAGAGGACAACATTGAGGCTGAGAGTAGACTGCTCACAGCTCGCAAGTGGCCCAGCCTAGGGGACCCCTTTGGAGGGAAGCGAGGTCTCTCTACCTAGAGGTGGACTGGGATGCCCTGGGCTGGGAGGTCAGTCTCTCTCTCTCTCTCTCTCTCTCTCTCTCTCTCTCTCATTGCTCCCACTTTCCCAGCTTCTCTCGGTAGAGGGATTAAGAGCTGGTAAATTCGATTCAGGGCAGAGCTGAGCAGAACATGAAGGACTGGCCGCTCTTGGTGGCATTCCAGGCAGCTTCAGGGCAGTTCTTGGGGGGGCCTGGGGAGAGGGCTCACTCACTGTGCATGGCTCAGACAGAACACCCAGGTGCTTAAGTACTTTGACTACTAACCAGAAGGTTGTCAGTTTGAATCCATCATTCACTCCATGAGAGATGGGTGAGGCCTTCTGCTGCTGTGAAGATTTGGTGGCAGAAACCTCCCCAGCAACCTGCTCAGCCCGGCAGGGGAGCAGGCAGGGAATGACCTCTTGTTCCTGTTCTTTGCAGGCCCTCTGCCAGTCTCTAAGCCCGAGGGTTCAGACCTGCCCCATTGTGCCCACCTCAGTGGCCACAAATCTCTCTGGCCACCCAGCCTGGGGCCACCTGCTCCTCTTACCCAAGTTCCCCATCCATCTGTTGTGCTGAGTGCCCTGGGGGTCACTGCCCTTCCCACCAGGAATATGCTCATCATCCATGCACCCTCCCAGGCTCCACCTGTGTCTCTACCTCAGGGCCTTTGCCCATGCTGCTCCTCCTGCCTGGACACTGTTCCTGCCCCTTCTGGACTCATTTCTGTTCCTCCTTCACTGTTCTTCTTGGGAGAGCCTCCCCCCAGCCCTTCTTCCTGTCAGTGCCCTGCCTAATCCATCAACCAGGTCTGTTGTCTCCTGGTCTCCTTGGGCCTCTTATCTGAGTGGCCATCTGACCCTGCCTGGGAGGCCAATGGGCAGTGTCTCTCCTAGAAATTCTCACCCTTCTATGTCCCCACACACACACACACACACACACACACACGCACACACAGAGGTCAGTAGAAGAAGAGAGTGGGGGGATTACTTCATGGAATGGAATGAAAGGTATCCACTAGCCCCCAGCCAGCTAGGCCACGCCCCGTGCTCCTTCCGTGAGCAGGACCGACAGGGTGAGGGCACTGAGCAGGTGGCCAGCCAGGATGCATGGAGCTGCAGAAGTGTCTGATGGGCAGCCGAAAGAAGAGCAGGGCCTCGACCCAGCCAGGCTGGCTTCCTGGAGGAGGCGGCATGGAGGCGGGATCTGGGGGCGAGAAGGAGGGAGCACGAGGAGGAGGAGGAGGAGGAGGAGGCGGTGAGGCGGGGAAGCAGTTTCAGCAGGTCTGATGTGTGCGTGCGCATGCTCCCAGCGCGTCAGCCTAGGGAGGGAAAAGCCAGCCTCTCGGGACTGGACTGTGCAGCTGTGTAGAACCCAAAACCCAGCCCAAGCCCACTGCCGCGGACGCGGTCCCCCTATGCGGCGACCCGTGAGGTCTCCGTGGCTAAAACGATTCAGAAGTCGGTCGCCAGGCCTTTCTTCCGCGTCCCCGCTGCATGGATCTGACCCCCAGCCTGTGCGAGGGGACGGAAAGGATCGTGACGACAGCTAGCCGGACGGCGCGTTCTTTCATTTTCCTTCCACCGGAACACAGCTTTTTAGTGCCGTATTCCTCCACCCCATTCCCTGAGCTGAATGCTTGCTTCCAGATCTTAGAAAAAATCGTTGTGAATGAAGTGGCGCTTTGTGGGGCAGGTCATCAGTGGCGGGTCTCTCCAATCGACCTTCGAGTGCCAGATTTTATTTCTTCCTTTCAAGCAGGGCTGGCGAGCCTTTTTCTGCCACGGGCCATCTGGGTGATTAGACATTTAATTAACTCAACCCGAATGGGGTGGCTGGAACTGCTTCCCTTTGGCAAGACCTGTGATGTGAGTGGGTGCTGGCTGTGGGCGATTTCGGCGGCCCTACACGACCCTGACGTCCCATCCCTGTTCCGAGACCTAAATCTTAAACCCCAGAGCAGGGTGGCAGGAACATAGACCACCTGGTCCTCTCCCTGGGTTTGAAATAGAGCTTGCCTTTACACGGATTTTCAACTTAAAGTTGGGTTCTCAGAAGAGAGAGCAGGTGATCCTGGAGGGGGTGGAGGCGGGTGGGGGGGTACCCAGAGTCCTGTATCTCAGGCCAGTATGTAGGGGGAGATCAGGTTTTGGGGAGGGAGAGGAGCCAGCTGGCGGTCCCCGAAGGAGGTACTTAGGAGAAAGGTGACTGACAGCAAAGAAGTGGGAGGGGATGGTGGGGGGGACTGGGGAGACTTTGAACTAACATCGGGTCCAGGCTCAGAATGGTAGCCTTGTGTGATGATTCCGTGAGGAGTGTGCCCTGCATTCTTGTTGGTCGGACGCCTTGCCCGCGGACATGGAGTGGTCAGGGGCAGCTTCCAAGCCTGGCCTCCTCCTCCCCGTCAAGTCTTCAATGATAAGCCCGGGCACCAGCTCCCCTCCCTGGGACTCAGGAAGGCCCAGGGCTGCAGGAGAACAGCCATTCGTGGAATTCCTGGGCTGCTTCTGCTGCCTGGGCTGGGGTTCCTGGCCCATGGTACCTTGTGCTGTCCATGCCATCTCCTTCTTGGGTGCGGGATTCTTCAGTGCCCAGCTGAAGGTTCAGGAAGCCTCAGGAGGGGAGGCTCAGGCCCTCCCCCAGATAAGGGGCTTATTTCTCTCCTGCCTTGTTACTGACCCTGAGGCTCCCCGTCAGAGACCAAGAGGAGGTAGGGAGGGGGGTGGGGGGTAGTGTTGGGACACAAGACCTGGGGGCCCCCAGGCCCAGGGTTGCTGATTGTCACACTGAGCAGTTTCCCACTCCTGTTGTGAGGTTGTGAGTTCCGGGTGAGAAAGAGGGGGCCCTTCTGGGCCCCACTGAGCCCCGTCCACTAGGGCAGGGGTTGGAGGTCTGTCGGGCAGCTGCAGACTGGGAGCGTGCAGGATGGTCGAGCGCCCTGGTGTCACGGCGGTGATGCTTTGGGCTGCGGCCCTCAAAGTAGTGGTTCAAAACCACCAGCCGCTCCCTGGGCAGCAGACAGGCTTTCTCCTCCAGTAAACCGTCCCAGGGGCTGTTCTTCCCACCCCACACCCCCCGCCCCCCATGAGGCAGTGGGTCGGGTTTGGTTCTTGAGGGTGGTGGGGGACACTCGTCAAACCCCAGGCGCGTCATAGGTGCTCAGTACACAGACTTCGGGTCCAAACACCCAAGGGAGCCCCGCGGGGTTGGCTAGAGTCCCATGAAAATCTCCCAGAAACCAGCCCGGCCTCCATTGTCTGTGTGGCTCAGTGAGCCAAGCCCAAGAGCGCACGTCAGAGGCGGGGACCCCAGGGGGTGGGGTGGGGCAGGCGGGAGATCTGGCTGTGAAACAGCTGTAGCTCTAATGACACCAGCAACCCTCCCGTCTTAGGCTATACCTCCCCAGGATTAATAACTGGGTGTGAGGGAGTCTAATTGCCACAGAAGTTTCCAGTGGGGAGAGTATCGGTCAATGGACCAATCAATCTGGTATTTCTGAGTGACAGCTTCCTCATAAGCTTTCCTGCTGAGCACTGGAGAGGATTCTGCCCCTCTCTGCCCTCCTCCAACCCCCCTCTCACAGGCTGCCCTCTTCCTCCTCCTCAGCTTTGATCTCACAGTGGGGCCACCTGGGGGATCTTGAAGAAGGATACCAGGGCCAGGGTCCAGACCAGTTAAGTCAGAACCTGCGGGGCGGGGCTCAGACTTAGACTTTTTTGATGGGGTGCCAGGGGTGGGGTCCCCGGCCTGACACCGACAGCCTTACTGGGCCTGGCCGTGGCCACGTGGCCTGCGCGCGCTCTTTCCCGTGACTTGACCGTGGTCTGCCATGTCGCTTCGCCTCTTGTGGCGCTCCACCTGCCCCAGCTGTTCGGTTTCATGTGTGTGTTGTGTCTCGTGGCATGTAGCTGTGTTTCCTTTTGTTTTCTTGCCCGGCCACCTGAGATGCCTATCTTCCCATCGGCCAGTGTAACCCATTTACGTGCACCGTGATGACTCATGTGCTCGGAACCGCCCCCACCCTGTCATTTTGTCTTTCCCACGTACTGGGTACTCCTTAGGAGGCACCCTGGGTGGGGGGGAGTTCTGCTTCTGACAGGGTCTGCAGTTCAGACCCAGCAGCCCACTCCGAGGGAGACAGAGAGGCTGTCTTACAGCCCTGGAAGGCCTAGATGGGACGCCGTGAATCAGAACCAACTCGGTGACGGCGGTGGGTTTCCCTTTGTTTCCTGTTTTCTCTCTTTCTGCTTTCCGTTGGCTCGAGCTCTGTTTTCAGAATGAAAGTCGGGGTGGAGGATCTGAAGGGGACAGAGTGGGCACACTGACCTTGGCTCTGGAGTCTTCCTAATTATAGTCATCGAGAGACGTTTCCTCACCCCACCTATTAGGCCGTACACGTCGACACAATCAGCATTGACTCATCTTTTGTGGGGCCCTCCTGCAGCCCTTAATTTTCAGACCTTCCTTGGGCTTGGGGCCCTGTCAAATTGGCACTGAACCAAGGGACATTTTTTTATAGCACGGCAGCCACTCTTATCTCCAGGGGGTGTTGGCGGGGAAGGCCCTGTCCCGAGGGTCTGTAAGAGGTGGGGCGAGAGGAGGAGGAGATCTGGGGAGAAGGTAACCATGGTGTTGCGGAAGGGGCCAGCTGGCATGGCAGCGCTTAGTAGGGCAGGGCAGGCGCTCACCGGCCCTGTGACCGTGGACAAGTGGCTGGTCCTCCTGAGATGTCTTCTCCCACCTGCAGTCACCAGCAGTCACAGTACCGGCATGGATGGCTCTTTGGGGGGTGTCGTTAAAGAGGGTTCGAGCACCTGCCGGGTATCAGAAGAGAGGGTAGCCCCCGAAGTTGCCGGTCAGTTCCTTTCTGTCCAAAGGGATTCTTAAAAAAAAAAGAATAATTTTGTTGGCATATCCTTCACATCTCATACAATTTACATCCAGTCTCACTCACAAGAGTTGCACAATCGCTGCCACAATCGCTACCAGAACATTTTATTCTTCTGCTCATTCCATCGCCACCACTTCCACGTGTACAACGCGGCGCCCCTGACCCAAGGGACTCTTCAGACGGGCAGCTGGGAGCCACCGTCCAAGAATGAGTCAGCCTCAGTTTACCCCCCGGAGGTTTCCCAACTACCCGCCAGGTTGAGTGGTCCCTCTCCGTGCCGCCCTGGGTGGGGACTGGCCGGTCACATCATCCTACTGCCCTGATGCCTGGCTGGTTGGTCTTGGAGGTCAGGGCTGTGGGTCAGCACTGACCTCCCCTTTCCTCGAGAAGGGGCCTGTGTGGGTTCCAGTTCTGCCCTGGCCACTTCCTAGGTGGGCATCCTGGGCCGTGTTGGTTAACCTGAGTCTGAGGTTGCTTGGTTTCGGAGACAGAGAGCCAGGAGGTGTTGGCACGCTGCGAACAGTCTGCTCTTGCCAACCCCTGAGCAAGGCTTGGAATTCAGGGGTGCAAGAGGGCAACCAGTAACTCGAATGGCCCTCCCTCCGAGGACCATGAGAACGGGCTCCAGAACGGGGCCTGGTGGGGTAGGGTGCGTAGGCACTGCCCTGGTGGGAGTAGGAAGCCCAGCCTTGCTCCTGGAGAGCTGCTGCTGGATTTGGACTGTCAACCCTGTGGGTTGCAGTCCCACACACAACCACTAGGCCACCAGGCAGGGCTCAGCCCATTTCACCTTTTTTGAAACAAGAAAATCACCCATACCCTTGAGTTCTTCCCATCATGCTGTCCTTGTCAGAGGTGTTCAACATCACAACAGTTTCTGCGGCATTTTCCCCATGAGCAGGAGACAAAAGTGCACAGCCACAAGTTGTTCTCTTAAATCAGGCATCGCGGAAAACGAGGCTCAAGTGAAACTGCTTTTATGAAAAAATTCACTGTGACCAGAGAGAACCTTCGCAGGTGACGCCACTGGGTGCACTAACTCAGAGCGAGTTCTCGGATGCTCGCTTAGCGGGGCAAATGCCTACTACAAAAACTCCACCCAATGGAGCTTGTTTGTTTGTTTGTTTTCTTTTCTTTTTTGGTGGGGAAAGGGGCGTCCCCTCATAACTCATACAATTCGGTGGTTTAAATATATTGAAATTAGCTGTGCGGTCATCACCACAATCTTAGAACATTTTCTTCAGTCTTGTATTCATGCTGACAAGCTCCCCATGTCCTCCAAACCGCCCCTTCCATCAAAACAAAGCTCCTGCCAGCCAGTCGGTGCTGATTTGGGGAGACCCCAAGAGGCCGGGGAGAAGAGCCTGGGGAGTTTCTGAGGCTCTGAGCCCTCCTCACGGGAGCAGAAAGCTGGTGGTTTTGAACTGCTGATGGTGTGGTTAGCGCCCACTGTGTGGCCACTGCGTCAGTCCATCTTGTCTCGAGGGTCTGTTCCACCACTTTACCAAGCACGCGGTCTCTCGGAGACTGAGGTCTCTCCTTACCATGTCCAAAGGGTGTGAGACAAACTCCCGCCATCCTTGCCTCTACGGAGCACTCTGCCGTACTTTTTTTGGTTTGTTTTTTACTTGTTTTTTTGGGGGGAGCATCACTGGGGAGGGGGCAGCCTTGCTCCTGGAGAGCTGCTGCTGGATTTGAACCTCCAAGCCAGTGGGCCGCAGTCCCACACACAACCACTACACCACCGGGGCTCAGCCCCACCTCCCTGTTTTTTAACCTTTTAAAAGAGGTCTCGTGCAACAGCTTGACCCAATAAAATGCGTAGTTTGATTTTTTTTTTTTGGCCTGTTGCTTCCATGACCGTTGATTATGAATCTTTGCCAGACAAAATCCCTGACACTTTCCACCGTGGCTCTGTTTCTCACGATGGTCTCCATTGGTCCAGCTGTGAGGCTTTAGGTCTTCTTTCATAATCCATACTGCAGGCTGCAATCCTTGATCTTCATCAGCAGGTGCCTCAAGTCCTCCTCGAGGTCCGCAAGCGCGGTTGTGTCATCTGCATATCGCAGGTGCCTCATAAGGCTTCTTCAGTCCCGTGTCACCCTCTTCTCCATGTGACCCAGCTCCTCTGCTGATGTGCTCAGCGTAGAGGCTGAACGACGATGGTGGGAGGATACCACCTCTCCCGATTTTAATCCCTGCAGTATTCCCTTGTCCCGTTTGTCTTTGGATGGCTTTGGCCTGAGCACAAGGAAGTGCTTGTGGAATTCCCGTTCTTCTCAAGTCTCACGAACGTTCCTGATCCACACGGTCGGATTCCTTTGCACAGTCACTAAGACACGAGTAAGCTTCGTTCTGGCGCCCTCTGCTTTCTGCCAAGATCAACCTGACATCTCCCTTATTCCACATCCTCTTCTGAATCTGGCCTAAGCCTCTGGAAGCCTCGCCCCCACTCCACGCCAATGTACAGCTGCCACCACTGTTGAATGATCTCTGTTGGGTCACCTTTTTTTGTTTTTTTGGAATGGGTACAAATATGAATTCCTTCCAGTCGGTTGGCCAAGTTGCTGTCTTCCAAACGAGTGTTCACAGCGCTTCATCAGCTTGTGCAAACATTTCCCAGAGCCCTGCCTTCTTGCAGATGTTGTCGGTGCAGCGTGTTCGTATGCACATTGACCGATTCTGCTGCACACAGCGACTGTGTGCCCTTTTCATCTGTTCTGGATGCTTCCTGCACCCTTCAGTATTTAGCCCGTGGAATCTTTCAATCTTGCAACACGAGGCTTGATTTTTTTTTTTTTTGTCTTGAGTCCTTCCGGTTAGGATGTGCTGAGCAGATTCTTGAGAGGTCTTTGCAGGCGTCCTCAGAATACTCACGGTGTCTTCTTGAGCCGCCCTTTGGAAGGCTCCGTTCAGCTCCCGGACATCTGCCTTTCCTCCATCGCCCTCTGTGATTAAGAGGCGCAAGCTTCAGCCTCCTGACATTGGTTCTTGCCTTGCTGTCTCTTTCACGATCTTTGGTGTGAGGGACCTTTGGTCCTTCATGTTGGTGATCTCGATGCCATCCCCCAGCTCGTCAGGTCTTCTGTCCTTCATGGTCAGGGCGTCAAATGGGCTCTTGAGAGGGTCTCGGCACTCGGGGTGGGGATCACAGCACTCGATTTAGTTCGCATGGACCTGTTTGCATTTTCTTCCCCTGCATCCCTTGCTGAGCCGCCGGTGGTCCGTTCCACAGAGCCTCACTGCATTAATTCACTTCTTCTTAATGCACTCTGTCAGAGAGCAAGGTCATTCGTCTCCCTGGTCAGTGGTCAGAGGTGTGATCCGGGGTCAGGGAGGGGGGCAGGCTCTGCACTGGAGTTAGGCTTCCCTGGCCTTCCATCGCCTTCTGCAAGCCAGGTACTCAGAATGAAAGCCCTCACACCTTTCCCTCCTGCAGTCTTGGGTTTCCTTCTTTACACCCCTGGGATCACACTGTCTGATGTGCTTCTTCCATGTGGCCTTAGCCAAGGCCTTACATCCTTTAAGACCCTGGCCGTCTTGCTTTCTGAATTGGTTTTTTTGTTTGTTTGTTTTCTTTTTCATGTGCTTTCCAGTCCACTTGCACTCCCAGGGACCCTGCAGGACAGAGGAGCACTGCCCCCACAGGCTTCCCGAGGCAAGCTGCCTCCTTGCTCCCCCTCAGAGCAGCTGGTGGGTTTGAACCGCCGACCGTTCCGTTTGTAGCTTGGCACTGTAACTGCTGCACCGCCCAGGCGGCTCTTCATTGCTGCCCCTCTTCAGCGGCCGTTCCCTAAGGACCGGCCCCGTGCTCGGGAACCACTCCGTCCAGGGACTGAGGCTCCTCTCCACCCTGGGGGCTGTACGCCTGCCTCTAAGGCAGCAGGCTGCCATGGGTTGGCCACGTGCCGCCCTGCCAGGGCCCTTTCGGGAAACCCCAGCCAGTGTTTAAAGTAGGTGGGAGTGGGAGCAGGACTCAGCGCTGCCCAGGAAGCCACTCAGGTGGCCCTGGCCGGCCTAGGAGCAGGGGGAACCCTGTGAGCCAATGATTGTGGTCACAGGCGCCCAGGCCAGGCTGGTTCCCAGCGTGAGGTGTGCACTCTGTGCATTCCAAACATTCCAGGGCTCCCACTCCCACAGCCGCCACCTTCCCACCGCCACCCCCGGGAGGAACCTCGGGCTGATCACACAGGGGCTGACTCAGGCCTGGCCCTCCATCAGTATGGAGGCAGGGAGGGGGAGCAGATTGGGCTGCTGCTGGCAGCAACCGCTGATCTCGGCCTGGTGACTGGGCTATGATCTGCACCTCACTGGTCAGGGAAAGGGACCCCTTTTTCCAGCCTGGAGGCCTGGGTGCTGGGAGAAGGCCAGACACAGCATTCTGCCCAGTGGCTCCCAGACCAGGATGCTGCCACCCTCAGGCCCAGGGCAGGGTTGGGCTGTGGTCTGCGTGCCCTGGCGCTCTGCACCCAGGCAGCCACAGGCGAAGCGGGGCGTCGGGTGGTTTGCAAACTGGGCAGCCATGCTCCAGTGGACAGGCCGCCCATGCCGCCTCGAGGCAGGCGTCTGACCAGCATGGGCGGGCCTGGCAGGGGAGTGGCAAGAATGACCACAGGGTCAGTGCCCCCAGATACCAGGCACTGAGCAAGGCTAACGGGTGTTTGTGAGCGTCCGCTTGTCAAAGCCAGTGGCGTCCTCCCTCCTGATGGGAAGCCTGGGCCCAGGCCAGGGGCTTAAGACAGTAGGGGCATGGAGGGGCCCGGGTAGCACACAGCCCCCTCTGTGCTGAGAAGCAGGTGCCTTGGTGGCGGCTGGCTGTCAAAGGCAAAGGTGGGCTGTTCGAACCCAGCCTGCGACTCTGCAGGAGACAGACCTGGCCATCCGCTCCATCCCTTCGCCCCAGCAGGGTGCCAGGCACTCACAAGGGAGTCGGGGCCTACCCATCGTTGTCTGCCCCACCTTCTTGTCCAGACCCGCCAGGGAAAAGTCATTCGGTGGGAACCACGGCTGGAAGAGTCCTCAGGGAGGGTCTTCCTCGTTTCCAGCTGCCCCTTCCACCTTGACCAAGCCTGATGTCCAGGGACGGGGCCCCCCTGAAAACACGTCTAAGGTGCGTGAGGCCAGGGAGCGTTCCAGCTGAGCCTCTCCCAAGACGGAGCGGCGGGTTCTCTGGGCAGTCCGCCGGCAGCACCCTCCCTCAAACTCACGGCTCCTCAAGCCGTCTCCCTTCCGTTAGTGTCCTGTGAAGATGCCCAGGCGGCGAACCTTGACTCTCCACATGACTGCGCGTGAGAACTCGGGGAGGCCCTGGGGGACAGAGTGAGCCGGTGCAGGAACACTCACAGCAATAAAACCCCAAACTCACTGCCCTTGAGTCAGCGCCAACCGTGAAGCACGGGGCTACACTGCCCCTGTGAGTTTCTGAGACTGCCACTGTGGTCTGGGGTGAGAAGGTCCTCCCACTGGGCCACCGCAGCTCCACCCACAGTAACGCGGGACCTGCGTCCACAGGTGCTGATGGTAGCTTGCATCAGGGGGCATTGGCAGCTCCGGGGTAGAACTCACGCCTTCTGAGAAGGGCCCCGGGTTTAGTCCCTGCCCAGAGCCCCTCCGGTGCGGCAGCCAGCTGCCCTCTTTCCGTGGAGGCCGGGCCTTGCTGGATGCCCTGCGGGCTGTTTCCCCAGGGCTTCCAGACTCAGGCAGACTCAGAAGAAATCCCGCCAGCAAAAGCCCCACCCGGGGTCCTGTGCAGGACGGGGCTCACGAGAGTGAAGTCCAGCCGATTCTTTTTACTCGCCCCCGAGGGAGGTTTGAGTCCCCGCGTGGCTCACACCGTGGCTCGGTGGGGGTGGGACTGCTCTGGCCTCAACCACGCACAGAGCGGCATCGTCCCCACCGCTTATGATGAGTCTTCCCCCCAGCTCTGCAGCGAGCAGGCTCAGTACCCACGCGGGCGCCAGCAAGTGCAGGCTGAGGCCGTGGGGACAGACGTGTGCTGCGATGCCCAGTGGTCAGTAGCCATTTGTCCGGCTGTTCGCTGGGACGGGGAGCTCATAACGTGGGCAGGCCACCCCACAAGTGCCTTGTGAGGGGCGTCGATGTCCCTGGAGCAGTGGGCACTGCTCCTGTCGCCATCTCACAGAGGGGAAGCCGAGGCACCCCCAGGCTCAGGAACACCCCCCTCCCCCCCCACACCCACACCCACACACAGACACCTCACAGCCTGTGTTCTGTTCTCATGCCAGGCAGCCTCGTTCTCTCTGCAGGGGGGGGGGGGGGTTGGGAGGAGGCTGGCTTCAGTGCGGCTTTTACAGGGAGAGTGGAAGGGTGAGGCTGGCTGCTGCCCCACCCCTCCCGCCCACCGGGAGCCTCCCAGTGCCAGGTTGCTGACACCAGCTGGGGACGGCGATGCTTGGTGTCTCCCTTGGGACTGGAGTCTGGGAGGAGGCAGAGGGGTCGCCGCTGGAGGACCCTGGCCTGGGCCCACCTGTATGTGTCATGGGAAGTCCTTCTGCTACTGGAGAGGGCTTGGGAAACAGAGGCCAGGGTGAGGGCCGACCCGCTGGGGGCTTAAGGGTTGGGACTGTAGCTGGTGGACATGTGGACCTGGGCCGCTGGACGTGTGGATTTGCCCAGAGGAGGCTGACTGGAGGTGACAGGAAGTTGGGCAGCCAGAGTCTGTGAGGGGAGACCCCACACGATCCAATTGAACCAGGTCCCTCCACCAGGGGAGGCTGCGGTGGCAGACAGAGGAACGGTGGACAGAACATTCTTCACAGGGAAGCCCAGGGCGGGGACCTGGACGGTACTCGGCTTATGCCTGTACAACCGGGTAGACAAGTCCGCCGTCCCTCCCTGCTATACGTGGAAACAAGTTCTCAGAGCCGATGCACCCACAGGGGAGAAACCCTCGATGCCTCCAACCCCAGACCCGACAACCCCAGAAGCCTTCGTCCAAACCTAAGACGCCGCCACGTTGCCCGGGGATTGAGGGCAGGGTGGAGGTCCGGTGTCCAGACGGCCCCAGGCTCCCATGAGCGAGAGCGGGCACACACGTTGCAGGAAACCTCCCCGAGGTGACTCGCAGACGCCCTGCGTGTGGTGAGCCCACAGCCACGGCGCACACACGGCGAGTTGGGGCTTGAGTCAGGAGCCGTGTCACAGCACGGGCAGCCTGCGTGCCCAGCGGGCTCTGGCGTCCGCCTCGGGCTGCTGGCTGCTGCCGCTTCCTTAAAAGGAGCCCAAATTCCTCCCTGTCGTGGGGCACACAGGTGGAGGGAATGCCCGGGCTGGGTTCTGTCTCCACCAGGGGCGCTTCACAGACACTGCGCAGGGTTTGGCAGAGGGAAAGTTGGGGGCCGCCCTGCATGGAGCGAGCCATCCCCCACCCCCGGCCACTTTTCCAACAGCGTGTGCTCATTTTGCGCCTCGGTTTTCCCTCTTGGCCACCCGCAGGCTTTTTCCTGGGGAGGGAGGATGTTCTGTATGCTCCTGGGAATTAAAAAAAAAAAAAAATGTGTGTACCGCAGCCCACCATGCAGGATAAAGTGTAGGTATCTGCTTTCGCAGTCACGCTGAAGACCACGGCGGGGGGGGGGGGGGTGCCTGGACTCCACTCCAGCACCAGGATAACCTTTCTCTGCATTGGGACACAGGACGCTCTGTGACGGGCTTTAATGCGCTCCCTGAGGCCTGCCTGTCATCCTCACGCGGGACACGGATGCCCATTTCACAGAGAGGGAGACCGGCTCAGTGAGGACTTGCTGGTCCCTGAGATACTGAATAGATTGCAAGGGGGGTTTCCAGATTAAGACAGTCTGGGAAGAACTGCCTAGCCATCTACGTCTGAAAATTCAAGCAACAAACAAACAAACAAGTCATTGCCACTGAGTCGATTGACCCGTGCGTGGTCCAGGGGACTCTGTATGCCGTGGGCTGCTAACCCACAGGGTGACAGTTCAAAACTGGTGGCTACTTGGGAGAGAGACGACGCTTTTTTTTTTTTTTTTTAAAGAAATGACACTTTTGGGCTGAGCCCCGGTGGCGTAGTGGTTGTGCGCAGGACTGCGGCCCACTGGGATGGAGGTTCGATTCCAGCTCCACAGAGCAAAGGCTGGGCCTCCTACTCCCACCACCTGAGGGAGAGTGATGCCCCGCCCCCCAAAAAAAAAGAAATGACACTTTCTACTCCTGTGGATATTTATAGTCCCAGAGCCCCACAGGGGCCGTTCCACTCTGTCCCACATGCCACAAGTCTGAAAACTAGCCAGCGAGAACTCAGTGGGCCTCTGCGGTCCCGTCCTGCGTGCAGAGGTCATTGCTCCTGGTGAGTTGGAGCGAATGGGATGGCGGCTCAAAGCGGCAAGGACAGGCAGCCAGACAGAACCACACCAAGCCACCTCAGCTTCGGGAGAGAGTGACTGGCACCTACATGGAACTGAAGCTGAAAGAGGAGACCAGAGCGGCAGGGAGCGAGGGCCCCTCGATGGCCTGTTTCTTTGCCCTTGGCCTGTGTGGAGGGTGGCTGGCGTCTGGTAGGTCAGGATGCTGAGTTTCCATGCACCGCTGGCCCCCTGGCCAGGCTTTGGTGCCCCAGAGCACCCCCACTCTGCAGCCAGCTGCTGAGCCCCTGTCCTCGAATGCACTCGAAGCTGCGGTGCTGACCGGGAGGGAGGCGGGTGTGCTGCTGCCCGGCACGCGCACCATCTACTGGCCGAGGTCTCTGGGTTTCTGACGCCCAGTGACATCGAGTGGACACCTGATCCTGTCTGAGGCACGCTTCCTGCCACTCCAGAGGCATCTTGGGACAAAGAGGAGCCTGTCCCAGGCAGGCTCTGGCAGATTGGGTCCAGGGCAGCCTGGTCCGGTCCTCCCTGTGTCCTCAGACCTGCCCCGCTCTGTGGAGTGCCAGCACCTCCTGGCTGGCCTGATCCTCTTTTTCCCTCCTGTCCCAAGAGTCTTATGTGGTCCAGGATGGGAAGCAGGGGCACAAGGTCGCTCCTCAGGGGGGGGGGATTGTGGAGCCCCCACACCTGCACTAGACTCGGGGGCATGAAAATAGGGCCCCAGGGCATCTGAAACACCTGCCTGGCACCTACTGACTTACACCTGCTCTGGCCTGGGATGGTGGGGGGGGAGGTGTCCTTCCAGGGGCAGCCTAGCCTTGTATCACCATCCAGTCCTTCCCTGACACCTGTGACCAGGTTGGAGTCTTGGGCTTCGGCACGCCCAAACTTAAGTCTCTGCCAGTAAGTTGATTCCGATTCCCAGCGATCCTGCAGGAACGGCCCCGGTGGGTGGCCAAGACCGTCGCTCTTTCGGGAGCAGGAAGCTTCATCTCTCTGTTGTGGGACGAGCGGCTGGTAGCTTCGAACTGCTGACCTCCCAGTTGGCAGCCCAACACATAGCCCTGCAAGACCAGACTCGTACAAACCTCCCCCTGCAGCATAGGCTGTGACAAACGGCTCCATCCCCACCCGAAGCGTGAGCAGCAGAAAGCAAGAGTTCACCGTACTGCCCGGCCACTTGGAACTTTCTTGTGTTAACCGGAAAACACAGCGTTACACTTTAAAACAACAACCAAGGGCTGAGCCCCGTGGCATGGTGGTTGTGCGCGGGACTGCGGCCCACTGGGATGGAGGTTCAATTCCAGCTCACAGGAGCAAAGGCTGGGCCTCCTACTCTCACCACCAGAGGGCAGTGATGCCTAAAAAACTAAAAAAAAAAAAGGCTGGGTGTTCTTGCCCCTGGCAGCCTGGACGCAGAGCCTGAGGGATGTTCATTGGCTGCAGGAGGACGGAATGCTTGTTGGTGAGCACGCTCCCAGATCCTGGGGAACCCTGCAGCCCCCCGTGCTGCAGCTGTACATGGCTGCAGTGAAGAGACAGGGGTGCTTGCCTGTCAACCACAAGGTTGGAGGTTTGTGTTCACCCAGGGTATCTTCAAGAAAGGCCTGGCATCCAGCCCCCACCCCTGGGCCCCCAGGAAGCACAGCTGGGCTCTGGCATGCACGGGGGCTCAGACACCTACTGTGTGTCCCTGGTGCGGAGTTTGGAGCTGGGGAGACACCTCGTGAACACGTGTCAGGCTGCAGTGCCCAAGGCCGACCTGGGAAGCCACCCGCCGAGCTGAGGGAGAAAGACGGGGCTCTCTGCTCCCGGGAACAGTGAGAGCCTGGGAAACTCTTCCCTGGCCTGGAGGGTGGCCGGAGCCGGCATCAATGGCACAGCAGGAACGATTGAGCTCAGCTGAGCCCTCCGCTGCTCATGGGTCCCCAGAAGCTCCTGTGACTCTCAGAGTCATCTTAGAAACAGGATTCGATTCAGGATGTCAGTGCTTTTACACACACACACACACACACACACACACACACGCTGCCTGAGGTGCAGTTCGAGATTTCTATGTTCAGGTGTGACACCAAGGCTCAGGGGCATGAAGCTGCTCTGCCATGGCCAGGCTGCTGGTTGGGGGGCAGTGGGGACTTGAACTGGGGTCATCTGACCCACAGGGCAGCTGTCCCTGCATGACCTTCATAGGTGCCTCCTCCGAGGCCCTCCGGGGCGGGGGGGGGGGGGCATCCGTGTAATGACAGGTGGGTGCAGTCTGGTCGGCCTGCAGACATGTGAGCCGTGGGTCCTCTGAGTGAGAAGAGGGGAGCTGGGTGTATGGCCCACAGCCTCCGGGCTTTCCCTGCTCAGCTGGCAATGGTGTGGGTGGACAGGACCGGGCTGGAGCTTCATTCCATTCGTGGGGAATGCACCGCAGCTAACGAGTCAGATGAGCAGCTGGACCGGTCCAGCCGGTTCCCTGCCCTTCTGAGCCGCTGAGCTCTTACCCAGAAGCCCCCGCCCTGCATTCCTGCCGCCCCTGGCTTGGGGCCACCCAGAGAAGGCTCAGAGTGGACCCCCCCCCCCCACCGCCCCAAAGCCTGGGCCTGTTGTTGTGTGGCAAGGCTGGGTCTGTGCAGCTGGAGGCCCAGGTTCAAGGCCTGGTTCTGTCCACTTGCTGGCTGGCTGTGGGACTGTGGGCCACTTCCCTAATTGCTCCGTGCCTTGGTTTGCCCTCTGTAAAACGGGGCGATTCGAGGAGCTGATACCCATGTGAATTGCTTAGCCCCAAGCAGCCAGCTGCCCGGTGGCATCTGGCATAAGACTGCCCCAAGGGGGACACCCAGCTCCCGGCGCACAGGCAGTCACTCTGGGCTGCATCATGGACTCCTGCGCCTCGGTGCCCTTGACTGCAAAGGGGCGGGCGTGACCTGGTCCCTGCACCCCCCGGGAGGGGGGCTCATGAAAGAGAACAGGCAGGACTGAGCCCCAGTGGCGTAGTGGTTGTGCGCAGGACTGGGGCCCAGTGGGATGGAGGTTCAATTCCAGCTCCACAGGAGCAAAGGCTGGGCCTCCTACTCCCACCACCAGAGGGCAGCGATGCCCAAAAAACAAAAAAAAAAAGAGAACAGGTATATTCAATCTCCAGGATCACGGGACTGTCCCTGGGGGGCAGAGGGAAACTGAGGCTGTGGGGGGAGGGCACTGGCCAGACTCCAGCCGTTCCTAGCAGACCTGGGGGCACCTGCTGAGGCGCCCTTTGTTCCAGCAGGAGCCCCAGGCCTGCTCCCCCTTCCCTGCTGGGTCTGATCCAGAGCCACGGCCTGATGGGTGGGGCCCATGAGGTGGGGTCCAGGTGGTGGTTTCTCCTGTACCTGCCCAAACCGGTGAAGGGGCAAGTTTTGGAGCTGGCAGGCACCCTGAGGTGGGGCCCACAGACAAAGGTCCCCAACGTGGTGCCCCACAGTCCTGGGCTACATGCTGTGGGGTGCAGCCGTCCAGGCTGAGGATAGATGCCTGGCGGGGGCTGAGGGACATGGCTTTCCCTCATGTGAACAGATCGAACCTGGGGGTGAGCTCCAACCTGGCAGCTCTAGAAACCCACCCTCATCTCCCCTCCCCCACATCCCCCCCCCCCTCCAAAACCCCGCCACTGGGTCCTGCCCCTGCCTGGGCATTCTGCCCACTGCCAGTCTTCCCACCTCTCAAGTCCCAGGTCTTCTCAGCACCTTTACTAGTGAACTGCATTCACCTTTGTGTTCAGGGGTGGGGGTGGGGGGCAGGAAGCAAGGACCTTCTTCTTCCCTCACGGCCTTGTTCCCTGGTCCCGTCCTTACTGGGTTTTCCGGGTTTCCTGGGGCAAGCTCTCTCCTGGGCTGTTCACAGTGTGACTTCACCCTCCAGCCCTGCTGGCTCCTGACTGCTTAACATGCTGACCCGGGGGCAGAAGGAAACTAGTGGTTCGGAGAGGTACAGCACTTCCCTGGAGGGTGCACGGCCGTGAATGGCTGGTCTTAGCCAGAGAAGAACTCGGGTGGCATGCAAAGCCCTCTCACCCCACCCCACCCCCCATGGTGCGCACCCCCACACAGGCGGAGATTAACAGGGCAGAGCCTCACTCCTCTGGGAGAGGCTTCTGTGGTCCTGCAGCCCTGCTCCCAACAGGTCACGGCTTGGACTGGGCGTGGCCGCTGGAGGGTGGGCGGGGGCTGCATTTCCACGGGCCTGGTTCTGAGGGGCTCTCGAACTGGTAGGGACTCACAGTGACCCCACGCTCAATAGAGTGGCACTCGGCCCGGCCCTTGGGTCGCTGTGGTGCTGGGGCTCCTTGTGGCAGCCACTGCGTCCAGCCACCCGTGGCAGGTGGCTCGGCCTCCGTGGACGGCCAGGCTTCCTGGTATCCTGTGTCCAGGGGCAGAAACAGCAAGATAGAGAGCGAGTGGGTGCGCGGAAAGGAAAGCCTCCTGGGAGTGGAGAGTCAGGCGAGACCCAGCCTCCTCGGGAGGAAGATGCACGTCTACTCCCCTTGTGAGTGAAGGCGCCGGCTGGGGCAGCCCTGGGAGGGCCGGTCCTCAGTCCACCAGGCTCGCCGGGGAGGGACAGGTTGGGCAGCGGTGGGCTCGGCGTTTGGGTTTGCAGACTGCAGCGGGCGCGCGCACGCGCATACGTGCACACACTCAAGCGTGCACTGTGGCTCAGGGGCCGTGCGAGGCACAGGGCAGCCCCAGAGTGGAGAGGGCTGGAAGGCTGAGCCTGGGAGCGTCCCGCTGAGCGGAAGACCCTGTGCTCTGAGGCCAGGCCCAGAAGTGATCCATAGGACCCGAAGTCGGCGTGGGTGGGTGGATGGGTGGGTGGGGTGCCTTGGACAATGGGAGGGTGGGGTGGCCTGCTGAACGGGCCCAGTCTTTCTTTCTAGGGCGGTGGGTATATTCCAGATCGGTGCTTCCCAAAGTAGCCATGGCACCTCGTGAGTCGCTGGAACGATCCCCTCACTCACCCACCGGCCACGGAACCGATGCCGACCGAGTCTCAACCACCCTGCATGACAGGATAGAACTGCCCGTGGGTTCTGAGACAGGCCCCTTCCCCGCCCCCGCCAGTGGCTGGTGGTCTCCGGTGGCTGGCAGGCCAACGCCTCACCCACCACGCTGCCTCCCTGAGGGTGAATTTCACAGGACCCGAGCCAGCCTCGGTGCACAGAGGAGGGAAAGGAGGGCACCAGCCGCAGGGGCTAATCTCGAAAGGCTCACGCGGAGTGAAAGGAAAGAGTGGCAAGAGGTATAATCTGAAATACACAGAAGGGGCCAGGGTCTAGACACCAAGGCATATTTGGAGTGACTCGGGATGGGCTACGTTGGAGGAGGAGGAGGCGGCGGTGTCGTCCAGGGCAGCGGTTCTCAACCCCCTTTGGAGGCTGAAGGACCCTTTCACAGGCGTCGCCCAATTCAAAACAGTTGCGACATTACAGTGATGAAGTCACAACAGAAATAATTTCATGGTTGGGGTAGGGGGTCCCCACAACATGAGGAACTGTATTTAAGGGTCGCGGCATGGGGAAGGTTGCAAACCACTGGTCTAGTTCCTACCCATGGGGGTGGCAGAATAGCGGGAAAAGATTGGGGTGATGGTGGCCCAGCATAAGGAAGGGGCCTGGGTCACAGCCTGACGCTCAGGGAAATGATGACTCAGCAAATATTTTGTTAAGAAAAGTGGATGCCCCCCCCCAAAAAAAAATAAATAAATAAAAAGAAAAGTGTTTACCACAACGAGGGGGCTTCTAGTGACCTCCTTGTAGGGAAATTCAAGCCCCCTGGAAGGTGAAAGTGGACAAGCTTCTGCGCAGTGCAGGGATGGATGTGCTGGGTCGGGGGAGACCGCCCTGCCGCGAGCCCTCCACTCACCCCGTCCTCCCTCCCTGCCAATTCTGCCTGCAGCATCTCCAACAAAGAGCTGTCAGCGCTGATCGAACAGCTGCAGAAAAATGCTGACCAGGTGGAGAAGAACATCGTGGACACGGAGGCCAAGATGCAGAGTGTGAGTGCCCCCCTCTGCCCCCAGGGCCCCCTCCCTGCTCAGCCGCCCTCTCCAGGGCCATGCCGCCAGCTGTAAGGGGTTTCTCTTCCTGCATGGACCCAGTAGTCCTCCTCCTCCGGGCAGGCGCGCCCCCGGCGGCCACATCTGGAAACGCTTCTGGCTGCATCCCAGAGCCTGCCTGTGGTGGCTGGTAGTGCTGTTGACTGCGTGCCAGTGCCCTGGACCCCAACTGCCCTGTGGGAAGGAGGAACTCAGTTAGGGCAGGGTAAGAGTGGTCGACGTGGCAAGACTGTGCAGAAAGAGGGCACCAGATCAGGCTTCTTTCCACTTCAGAGTGGAAACCCTCGGTTGTTTTCGGAAGCCTCACATTCAGACTTACACGTGTCAAGGGCTACTGCTGACCTAGAATTCATGTGTCTCGGGCCTCCCCAGCATCCTCATTCAGGGGCAGCCCAGAGGGATGGGAATCAAGGATAGGGAGTCACCAGGGGGGGTTAAGGTCTGCCCAGCCCTCTAATCTCCCTGGGCCTTATCCTCTCCTGCCTCCCTATCTCCGACACCGCCCCCTCCCATCCCAGATGTTCACCTTCCCAAAGGCCTGTCCACAGGCTCTTAGAGAACTGGGGGCCGGGGGGCATGTCGGCAGTCTGAATGCCTGGGAGTACAGGGACCATGAATAAAGGGGTGTGGGGAGACTCAGGGGGAAGGGCCTGAACTCTGTTCTCTACCACAAGCTGGCCCTTTCTCCTGTCTGTCCCTCCTCCTCCCTGGGATCACACCTGCCCTGCCACCTCTGAGGCTTCTCTCAGCCTCAGCTCCCTTTCCCCTCCCAGAGCCCTTTGCTCCAGTCTCTCTGTGAAGATCCTGGCTTCCCATCTCAGCCCCTCCCCCTGCTTCTTGGGGTGTTCTCTTCTTTCCTAAGTGAAAGCAGCTTTTCTGTGTGCTCACATGTGTGTTTCCCCTTTCCTAATAATAAGAGTAATATGTGCTCCTTATAAACATTCTGAGACCAATAAACAAGTTTAAGAAAGCCAGTTAGAACCGAGGCGGGGTGAGTATCCGCCACCCCATCCCTTGCTCCCAGGTTGCAGCTGTTGGCCATGCAGTTAGCATATGCCATCCCCACACGGGTCAGAACCAAGCTCTCCACCAGGGGGGTGGAGGTGGGGGTGGCACCAATGTGCGTCTTTTTGTTTCCAAACCACGGTAGGCGTTTAGGGAAATTGCTAAGCGGGCGCAGAATTCCCCTCGCTCCTTCAGCCGGTTTTCCCGAATGCTAATAAAACCCAGGACTGGCCAGAGCACCATCGTGACCAGGAGCCCCTAGTGACACCAAGGATTAAGCACTCGACAACGTTGTCAAGACATTGGTGGTTTGAACCCGCCCAGAGGGACGGCGGAAGAAAGGCCTGGCCTCTGCAAGCCCTGGGGAGCAGATCTATCTGCTGAGGGCACGTGAGCAAAGCAGTGGGCCAGCCCCTGCCACAGGGCCGACTCCAGTCCACAGCACCCCTGCAGGGAAGGGGAGAGCTAGCTGCCCCCATGGGCTTCTGAGGCTGGACGTCTTCACACGAGCAGTGGGGTCCAACCGCCAGCCTTGTGGTTAGCAGCCTGGTGCTTAACCCACTGCGCTACCCAGGCTCTATCAGTGGCCACAGCGCCTCTCTCAGAACTGGGGAGTCAGATCAGCCTTGGCGCTGCTTGATGGCAAAGTGGTTACGCTTTGGGGTGCTCAGCGCAGGGCCAGCAGTCCAAGGCCACCAGCAGGTCTGGGGAGCAGCTCTCCCCGTCCCACAGGATCTCTGTGAGTCAGAATTGGCCCGCTGGCCTGTGACTTGTTTGGGGTTTTGCTGTGTATTGATTAGGGGGGCTCGGGAGGGGGTGTTCCTCACAGATGTCCTTTTTCTGGTCCAGGATTCCAGGTCATACATCCGTCTTTTAGAACCGATTGATGAGCGTTGAAAATGCGCACAGCGGGGCTGACACCAGTCTGGCTGTCTCTCCGCGTACGACCCACAGACATTCCCAGATGTGCAGCTCGTGGCCCCCTCCTTTCCAGATTGTTCCGCTCCCGGGCACCTCAGCTCCCCACCCCGAGCTTCCCCTTCAGCTTGGCCCTGGGAAGCCCCAAAGTGAGCCATGCCCCAGGCAGAGCGCGGGTTCAGTTAGCGGGCCTCGGGCTTGGCTTGAAGACGAGGCAGGTGAGGGTCTGGCCTTGGCTGGGGCCTGTGGCACAGCGTGGTCCCGTCACCTCGGGTCCCTCTGGCTCCCAGCCTTCGTTTGTCTTCAATGGCACCTTTAAAGAACCCACGTGGGTTGATTGAGGAGCCTTGGTGGGGTTACCTGTTGGGGTGCTAACTGCGAGGTCAGCAGTTCGAAGCCACCACCCTCTCCGTGGGAGAAAGACGAGGCTTTCCACTCCCCTAATCAGTCATGGTCTCGGAAACCTGGAGGGACAGGGATACCCCGTGGAGTCTCTGTGAGTCGGCACCGCTCCACAGGCAGTGAGTCGTCCGTTGATTTGGGGACTTGCCCTTGATGTGGGGTCTCTGGCCTTGTTGAATGTTCCGGTGTGGCTAGAATGCAGTGGTGGACTGGTGGCAGGGAAATCTGACGTCCACTAGTGACCCCTCCCTATCAGCTCCACCTCGCTGTGAGTGCTCCTCTGACCTCTCTGCCGGCCTGAGCTCCCCTGGCTTTGAAATTGGAACATGTCCATGGCCAGGAGTCCCCTTGGCGTGTCCGCTGTCCCCTGGCGAGAGGGCTTGCCCATGCGCAGCCCTGAGGTAACCCAGGCCATGATGAACATGCCTGCCACCCTTTCCAAAGTCAGTCCGGCCACAGAGCATGCTGGGTCCAGCTGCAGGTCATCAGCAGGCGATGGTGGGATGAATAACACCCCCCCCCCGGCCCCTAAGCTGGGGACATGCTGCTTCCTTGTAATTAGCCGGACACCCCCTCCCTCCCGAGGTGGCGGAACGGAAGCCACACTGGGCATGTGGGTCTCCAGGTCCAGTGCCTAGGGTGGTCAGGGTCCTGCTTGCCTCTTGGTCCTCCTGCAGTGGACTGGGGAGGTGATGGGTGTCTCCGCTCCCTCTAGGAGGGCACCAACCAAGCCTTGGCTCATCCCAGGCCACACGGACCCTCAGGCAGGTCTCTTCCTTAGTTATTTCTTTCATTTGCTTTCTCCTATCCTTCCTCCTCCCTCCCTATCTTCTCCTCTCTTCGTCTGAACCTCTATCCCAGCCCTTTACTACAGCAATGTTTACCCTTCATAGAACCCTCCAAGGGACCAGTCTAGTAACTAGTAGCTTCACCCAGAGGTGCAGCCATCACTGTAAATCAGCTTCAGGTCCCCACCCCCAGGAGAACCCATGGCCCTTGATAGTGACCCGTCCCCACCCTACACACACACCCCTCCCCCCGGTTTATGGCCCAGTTCCTGTCCACAGAACCCTGGAAGAGCACAGGACCCACAGGGGTCTCTTGGCCCATCTCGACCCCAGCACCGTCCTTACCTGCCACAGGACCTTTGCACAGGCCTTTCACTCTGCCTGGAACACTCTTCCTGCTCTCCCTTTCCCATTCTTCATCCCCCCCCCTTCCTTCTCCAGTTTTCTTCCTTTGCCAATAACCACGTGGACTTGCATGACCGCCCCCCTTCCCCCTGCCCTGTGGTTTCCCTGCTCCCACACTGGCTGTGACTCGCAGGCAGGCAGCAGACAGGGCTTGCTATTCACAAGTGCACAGAGGTGCACAGGCTCACGGGTGTGCACAGGTGCACCAGGTGTACATAGCAGGCACCTGGGGACTGTGTGCCGAGTGGCTGAAGGGGCAGCTGGGCAGCCGTGCCTGCAGCACTGCCACCCCTACACCCGACCTCTCCTCACTGCAGGACCTGGCCCGGATCCAGGAGGGTCGGCCGGCCGAGCACCAGGAGGTGGCCCTGCAGAAGGTGTCAGACTCGGAAAAGCTGCTGTACATGCTGGAGGCAGACGCGGCCATCGCCAAGCACATGAGGCACCCTCAGGGGGACATGATCGCAGAGGAGTACGTCCGGGGGCTGTGGGCGTTGGCGGCAGGTCAGGGGGGCATTTATGAGGGCTGAGGAGAGCCTAAGAAGCTCCACAGGAGCCACGGGTTAGGCATTGGGCCATTGACTACAAGATCAGCAGTTCAGACCCCCCTGCTGCTCGAAGGGGGACGAGGCTTCTGTCGGCTCCCAGCAAGGCTGAGGGCCTGAGAAACCCCGTGGAGCCCTCTGCTCCACCTCCTAAGGCTGCTCCGAGTTAGCGGCAACTCTAGGCGGTGGCTGCGTTTAATCAGATGCGGGGGGACTCTGGTGGTGCAATGGTTAAAGCACTGCACTGCCCACAGGAAGGTCAGTGGTTCGAACTCATCATCCGCACCTCAGGCCTGTGGCAGTCTGCCTCCGCTTGGGAAGAAGCCTCTGGGCCAGTTCTGCTCTGCCCTGCAGGGCTGCCCGGGGTCAGCCACGCTCTTCTCAGCAACAAGCTGACTCTGGGGAGGGGGTCCATTTGGGCCTCAGCTTAAACCACTGCAGGGAGCCCGGCCCAGCGGGGTTCTGAGACTCTCACGGTGACAGGAGTCGAGAGCCTCACCTGAGGCTCCCAGGGAGCTGCCGGGAGTTCAGTCCAGAATTGGGTGCGGTGAGCAGCCCGCTGCCATCGGCCGGGCCGGGTCTGAGGCTTCACTGTTCATGGATGCAGACTCATCTTTGTCCCCTGGAGTGGTTGATGGTTTCAAACAGGCGACCCTGAAGCTTGCAGTCCATTCCCAACCATCTTCCAGCTCTGCACCCCACCACCCGCATGCAGTGTCAGGCTTGGGGGACCTTGCCAATCTCCCAGTACTTGCCTGGTCATGGTACTCACCCCTGCAAGTTCTGCTGGGCCAGGGATCCGGCTGCCACCCCCAGGACACAGTGAACTCCAAAGGCCAGGGTTTTCTGGAGCTTTCTTCGGTTAGGGGCACACAGTAGGCCCTGAGGAAATGTTGATGGGGAAAGGAAGGCTGGAAGCAGGGAGTGGATGGGGGAGGACGAGAACAAGAGAGCAGCAGGTGGAACAGGGAACCCAGGACCAGGGTCTGGGCACGGCAGGC